>JAPYYW010000797.1:0-40594 GCA_030522545.1 Cremastinae sp. A BG-2022a
GTAATGTCTGGGTAACCAAAATATTATTTCATCGAACTAAATTTCTCGCAACCAAACGGATTTAGTTGGTGCAACAAATTTTTTTTCTCAGTGTATGTAAACGATACATCTTTATTTTCGTAACAAGTAGAGAAAAATTGAAAAATCGTTCGATTGGGTAAGATTAAATGAGAAATAAAACGAGGATTTGATGCAATTGTGATAATATTTCATTATGTTTCCTCCCTTGGTTTTTATTGTCATTTGACAAACGAGAAAGATTGGATCAGTGCTGAGAATCGACAAGACCGTTTTGTCTCGTTCACCCATCGTTCCCGTCACCGTTTCTTCGTTCGGAAACGACAACGGATGAATTGAGCCGCGCGCGACGCTCTTAAAGGAAATCGATCGATCCAACGATTTCCCGATAACACGTGAAAACGCGAGGAGAAAAACCCACGGGAATTTGTCGCCGCAAGTAGTAGGATATATATGCGAGCTTTTCTATCTTTCTTCCCCTTCTCCGTTTTCGTTGCTTCGATTTTTTCAAGAATTTCTATTTTCCACCGATCATTCATCACAGTTGTGTTTTATCAAATTCTTTTATTTCTGCGTTATATACTCATCCTTGTCACAACATCTATTTTTCATCTCGATTAATTATCATCTACAAACTTTTTTGCTAAGAGACATTTCAAAACTTTCTTTATTTTTAGAATTACTCGCGTACTTTTAATAAAAGTTCGAAGAAACAATTGGATGAAATTGCGCGATATAAGAAACAGCTAAATGGATAGAATTTTATACAACAAATTACACTATACATATATTGAATAGTATCGTGGTAACAGAATTTGGAAATTCTTAGGATTGATCATTGATCATTTCATAATTATAATTACTCTATTTTGGATGAAAAATCCTCAATTTTGTCAAAACTGTTACCACAATACAAAAAAAACAGTAATTTTTCGTATAAAACTCTCTCCGTGTAAAAAAAAACAAATAAAACGAATAATAATAAAGTCTCGACGTATATAGAAGTTTTCAATATCAAATACAGTATGGACATTTTATGGATTATTAATTTGACTTTTTTCCTTCGTAATATAACACGGTGCGTCAATCGCTTATCAACTTTTTTTAAATGCTTCCGAAAGGTTCAATATAGGCCGAGAATCGGATAAAAGAGAATTATATTTAGAAATTTATTATTTTCCTTTCATTAGATCATCAAGCAAAAACACGTAGATCATTCAGATAAAAAAGAGAGGTGTTCAAATAAATTAACAAAAAAAAAACAGGAAAAAATGTTCGTTTCCACGCGTACGTCTATACGAGTATCGTTATTTTTGTCTTAACGATGATGACGCAATGGTCGACTCTGTCCACGTATATGAATATTCACTTATTCACTTATGTTTTCTTTCGTTGGTGCGTGTCTGCGACATAAATAAACGGATGAGATAGACGGGGAGATGACGTGGCGAAGCTCGTGCGTGCGCTCGTGTGAGCGGTCTCGGTAGTGAAAAATAGAAGGAAAGGGGTGGGCGATACAGTAAATAGAACGGAGAGACGGGATCAGTAATGCATATTGACGTTTTACCGATAATTCCCGCGTTGCGGCTATATTCGCTCTCAAACACGGGCGAATACTCGCGAAAGCGAATACGCCGAGGATACACGTGTACGGAAGATAAGCCCCGTATCGGAAAACTGAAGCTGCAGGGGGTCGGGGTTGAAAATCGCTGCCAGAAGAAGCGGATAAGGTAAAACGAAGATTCCTCTTCTTTTTTGTTTTTATCAAATAATAAATAACCCGATAAATTTCTTATACACCAGAGATTTAGTATACGAAAAAAAGATATTCTGAAAAATTTTATATAGATTTCGTGAGATACGAAAAATCGAAGTAAAACAAAAATTCGTTTAAGAATATATGAAAAGTTGAAGAAAATAATTTCCCAGTTATTTCAAAAAAAGTGATGCAATAAAATTATTTTAACGGAAAAGAAAGTGTTATTGAGTCTGAAAGTTTGTGGAAAATATATAGCGGGGCGACCACCAGGCTGTAAAGATGACGCAGAAGCATCGACAATCGGTCGTTTACGTGCGAACGGTCGCAGTTTATTTCGGAGAATATTCGCAGGCAGCGTTTGCATCGCGAGCGATCGGTGTCGTTTTGCGGTTGCAAGCTCGTATTCGTCGCGAAGTTTCGTTGCACCGCAGATTCTCGTCGAGATTGGTCACGACGTTTGTAACCAAGCGTGTCGACGACGAAGAGCGACGAACGGAAAATGACAATTCTCCGAGCCGAACGTGTACGTTTCTATCACGAGAGAGCTAGAAATCGTAAAGCTTATTCCAACCGAATCGTATCTCTCCTCGTTGCTTCGCCGCTAACGAGCCACCGGCTTTCCGTCGTAATAACACGAATCGAAGCTTCTTCAATCTCACCACTTTTGTGCTTAAGGGGTTGGATAACTCCGACTCGTGTCGGAGGCTTTTCCGCGTACAACAACGAAACCCTTCGTATCCCACCTTTATCCCAAAAGCTGCCAACTCTCCCTGCCGAAGGGATTTCTCTTTAAGCCTTTCCGTCGCCTCCCCTTCGCGCTTATAATTTTCTCTTACAATCCTACCGAGCGTTTCGTGAGCCGTTTTCGTGAGTGGAATGTTTTCTCGCACGTATATACCTTTTCCTCCGTACAAATTTATCATTAAAACCTCAACAGAGCTTTTCTCACGTATTTTTCTTTCTTTTCTCGTGATCATTCTACTTATACACTCATTTTTTCGTGCATTTCTTCTTCTCGTTTTCTTCTTGCTATTATACACTTTAATTGCTTTTCTCACTCCGTCGTTTTTCCTTTATTTGTTGTTTTATTAAAGGTACTTCGATTATAGTTTCATCAAGTCATATATTTGATTGAAAATATCTGTAATTTCCATTATTTGTATTAAAAACAATCTACTACTGATTTATATTTGATATATATAATATCAACTTTTGGAATCACGTATTAAAATGTATGTCGACCAATATGTGATGTGTAATGATTTATTTATAAAATTTTGCAGGAAGAAAATCAAAAAATTAGATCATCAACAATTCAAGAGTATTACTCGATTAATCAATTACTCACTAAAGTATATAAATAAACGCACGGTCCTCCCATATTGAACATCCGAATATATAGATATTTATATACTAGCCTAACAAACAATTAGTTTGTGATAAATTTTCATAAAAAAATGTTTCATAACAAAAACGAGTTTTTCATAAAAGAACGAAACTGTTTATTTTTATACAATTTTGAAAATAGATTAATCGTATATTCGTTTGTAAAAAAATATGTGCGTTAATGATCGAATTCGGATAGTTTAAAAGCGAGCTTTGAAAATCAATCGTCAAATTCCTCCTGATGCACACCTTATGTCATCATAAATTAAAAAGAGAAGGAAGAAAAAAAGTGGCATAAAAAGCGAAACTGACATTTTATTTTTCATTCATTTCCAATGACCTAAATTCGCACATGCATGCCATACGCACAGAACGCAGGTTACGAGAGTATTTCGGACAAACTTATAAACGATAACCGCAGAGGTTTACCATGACGAGGTACACGTGTGCAGTCAAGCGAGAAAGCAAGAGGAAGAGACAGCGAAAGAGAGAGGAGAAAGACCGATTGATCGTCAACTATCGGCGGGCCCGATCGCGAACGACTGAATTAATTAACGAAACGCCCGCTAGGGAATATAATTGATTGCTTCGATGCATCGACGGTTTGTTCGATATTTATAACTTTCAATCATTTTTATTTCTTTTTATTATTTTTGCTCTTTTTTTATCATCTTTTTTCGTACTTGCCCGAGCTTCAAACTCGTGTAGTTATTCTGATTCAAAGAAAAGTCGTAGCCTAATGAAAATATGAATGTTTTTCAAAACCAAATATTCTTCCCTATATATACATATAAATTTTTTTTCTCGCATATGTATATATATATATATATATATATGAGGCAATCGAATCTAATTACTATAAAAAATGAAATTTAAAGGCGACACGTCGGTATACATCGACGAGCAGATTATACGCGAATAATATCAAAGGTTCCGCATATTTCCGAGAATCGCGCGGACCTCGAAATAGCCAAGTTTGGTAACGAAAATGAAAATCACAATAGATTTTGTGCTCGCGAAGAGTATACGGTTAATTATACTTTTTTTTCTCTTTCCTACTGGCGATACGAGCACGCCAAACAGTACAGAAAATAACTCATTATTCGGGTTTAATTAATATCGAAACTGCGTTCCGAGACCTCCCGCGAGCTCTTTCGCCCGTTTATAAACGTTTCATTGCACTATTTCACCGGGAAACGGGCCGACTACCGCCGACGCATCGCACCCGAGCCCCTAGGCGAAAAGGGGATACGAAGCCCAGTCGCTTTTTTTCATAACTTTTTTTTTCAATTTTTTTTTTATACACAAACCTCTTTCGAACGGTTCGTTCCTGTACAGCACCCCCTGGAGACACAATTATATGAAATCGCCCTCGTTTTCCATTCACGTCGTGCGAACGAGAAAACGAGTAAAAGAAAGAGACGACGACGACGAGAGAGCCGTGTCATCATTCATTGTTACTTCGTTGTTGTTATTATTATTATTTTCCGCGTTATGCAGATTTTTTGCTTGTCGCTATTTTTTTTACCTTTTTTTTCATACTCGAATGCTTTATTTGCATTCATTCTCGACTTCTCTTTTTCATGGTTACCGTTCGATCTATCACGATATGTCAAACTCTTTGCCTTGATTTTTATTTTCTTTTCATTCTCTTTTGTTTTCTTTTTTGATAACCTGTGCACACTTGCCTGCTGCACTCGACCGGTGCTCTATCTCTGAGAGGCATTGCGGCGACCAATTAACCGACAGCAGGTTTCCTGTTTTCGCTGTCGGCAAAACTCTGATGAATCAAACTTGACCTATGCCTCGCAGCATTTACCAGTAAACAAAATATCCTTCCGATTGTTTGTACAAGCGAGAATCGAAGATTCTCTCGGTTCAATTTTTCTGGTGCTTCTAAATTTATGTAAAGAAATTTTTTTAAATAAAAGAACAATTTTTTTTGCTTGTCACTTATCCACAGACGTGTACGTACATTTAAAAAAATGTCAAAGTAATTCAATTTAACTTGTGCTCCTTATACGTCACAAAATACCCGAGGTGATTCTAAAAATATATAAAGTCTGTAATGGTATGATGTAGGTGACTGGCGCATCGATCTACAAGCAGCACACAATTTT
Organism: Cremastinae sp. A BG-2022a; assembly: GCA_030522545.1. Classification (NCBI taxonomy): domain Eukaryota; kingdom Metazoa; phylum Arthropoda; class Insecta; order Hymenoptera; family Ichneumonidae; species Cremastinae sp. A BG-2022a. Next base: position 5,284 of record JAPYYW010000797.1, read on the forward strand.
TATTTCATCAGTTTCTGGACGAAAAATAGAAATAATATATTTGAAGATTTCGATATGGCTCATCACAAAAGCAGGTCTCGAGAGAAACGTACTGAAATAAAAAATGAGAAATTTTAGCGTCTAGCACATAAATTAAAAGTTGCTTGTAAAATTATAGAGAATCAGTGATATTTTAAAAAGGAAAAGTTTTTGAGAGAATGCGAAAAATGGAGAAAATATAAACTCTATATAAAGTATATAGATATCACACTTTCAATTTGTAACCAAGTCTTCGTCTCTACAATTTTTTTATATTCTACCATCTGCTCTTTTTCAAGGTATTCTATATATATACTTCAATTCAGTTCAATTTTATTTCACGTCTTTTGGAGTCTTCGATCTGTTTTTCTTTCCGTTCCTACATACGTGATATTCACGTGTCTTGTCGAGCTGTCTTCGGGTGATGATGGAAACTTGAAAAAAAAAGAATATGAGAAATTGAGGGATGAAAAATTGCAAGAACTCTAGAAAGAGTGATAACTTTTTCACCACGACGTTGACATCTGTTCAGTTTCTCATTTTTCTTTTTTTTTCTTGTTGTATTCAAAAAGTAAATAAATTTCATAGAGAAGTTCACTTTAAAGTACATTTAAAAAACTGAAGACAAATTCATTTTTTGTTCATTTATTATTTCATTGAAAATTTTATGATTTGATTCAAAATAAGCTAATATTCGTTAGAAGATATCGAAGAGGAAGCGATCCACAAATACGAGTCAATCAATTCTTTTCATTCATTCGGATAAAAAGTAATCCCCAAATAGAAAAAAAAATCAATCCGTAAGCGAAGAGCGTGAATCGTTTGAAGGAACATTGTCATGAACGACGTTTGTCGCGCTCGTTACGAACACATCGATGAAAAGCTTCAGAAAGGGAAATTCAGAGAGAGAGAGAGAGAGAGAGAGAGAGAGAGCGATGTAAAATGAGCAAGTAGGGAAGCAGGAGAAAGCCACCGTACACGGCCATTTCCTGTAATCGATTTTCCACGAATTACCTCTATTATGAACAATTATCGAAGAAGAGAGAGAAAGAGAAAGGTAAGCGAGGAAGAAGAGGGTTTGCGCCGAGTTTGTGCTATAGAGTGAGTAAAGGAGAGTTCGATCAGCAGACGTCCGTTGAATGTTCGAATCAAAGGAGCGAGTGAGATAGGTAAGCGACGGTAAAGGACGGCGAGAAAGTGAACGAGAGGCAGCCCAGACAAATCGAAAAGCCGAGGAATAGATAGGCATGCAGAACTGGATACTGATTACCAGGAATGTAACGACTCGAAAGGGGGGAAGGGGGGAGGGGGCTTGGAAGCTAGAGAATATGCCGGAACGAAGCTTCGGGCACGCATCGAACCGGAGATTCGTCCGCCAGCATCATTCAACTTGCTTCAGGTCTCTCCCCGACCATCGAATCCTCATCACCAGAGTTGTCCAGTATAGTCGTAGTTGTAGTTGTTGTTGTTGATCCCTTCCTCCCTCCCCCTCCATCGTTTCTTCCTAAACACAAAGCCACAACTGTTCTCCAAGTGAGTCCGTTGTTTGCGAATTACCTGCATAACCAGACCTCTCTAACCCTCAATATCTCTGTAGGCAACTTCCTATTATATCGTTCTCCCGGTCACCCCTTATCCATGTGGATTGGATTGCGTTCCCCCAGACTCAATGGAAATTGCGCCATTGATGCACTTGGTCCTCTCTGATTCTCTGTTCGTGGACTCATCGCGATTGTATTCATGCTGGTTTGTAGCATAAATATCAATGTCATTTTGCAACACTGCTTGATGTCACCTTTAGTCTAACTCCATTCAATCAAACTTGACTCGCCTCAAGCTCATCGTTTTATATGGTACTCATAGTTGGGTCTCAGCCATTTTTTACATCATCTCGTTTAGAGCAGCGAATAGGTTGATACTTTCCTACTAACCCGATTCTTAGGTGCTGACAAGATTCATGCTTTTTTGTAACAATAATCGGGCATATGATACTTTTGTCAGGAATCTCTATTATGTCAGTATGGCAGAGGTATCATTATAATGGTGCTTGAATAGCTCATAGTAGTATATTTTTTTATGCAGGTGAAAAAAATCATGAAATATATTAAATGTCATCAAATAGTAAATATGTTATCCTACAAAAGTATCTATCAAATAACCAAAAACATTTGTCAACTCTCGAAAGTCAATGTACGTTTCTTTTGATGCTCGAAGGCAAGGAGGAGCTTTTCCGAGCTGCGACCTGCTACAGCGCGTCCACTGTTAATCATTTTTCTTCCTAACCCGACGAGCAGGTTGTCTCGGATCTCGTGGTCTCTCGGACAAAGCCTCTGTAAAAAGAGAAAGCAAGCGGAGAAAAAAAATCGCTCAATTCGTTCTGGATATTTTATTACAAAGTGACCTCGATAAATCTTTCCTGGCGCACGAACAGCTTTTACCACGTTGGGTAAGGGATGGAAGAATAAAAAAAAAGCCAAAAAGAAAAAACGGGGGAAGGAGGAAAAAGAAACACTCGGCTGAGGTGAGAGGAAGGAGGAGAAAGGCGGATGAGATGACAGGAAAATGGACATCTCCGGGCAAACTCTGGGGCAAAGAAAAGGCCGCCTGGGTATTGGCCGGTTCGAGCTTGAACCGCCGATGATAAAACGAAGAAAAGCTTTCTGCTCCCGGATCCTGTATATAGAACTACCTCGGGCTTGGTTCCCGCAGTCACCAAAGTCTTTCCCCCCTTCCCCCCCACTTTTTTTATTTTCTCTCAAAGTTTAAATCTCCGCATAATTCAACATAAAAAATACGATCCCGTGCATAACTTGAAACTTTTTTTGTATGACACAATTTAAGCCACAACTCATAATTTCAGTGGAATATTTTAAATTATGACGTTGTATTAGGCTCTCAAATTATCGAATATCCTATATCGATATATTCGATAATTTGAGATCTATAGTTGCCGTCAGTGAATTTTTACGCGCAGCGATTTGCGGCTACAAAAAAAGAAGGAAAGAAAAAGGCCATATGGTGCACCAATATGTGAGGAAGAGCCACGCGATGGAAAAAGGGAAAAAAGGAAATATGGAACGAGTAGAAAAAAAGAAGAATCCTGACTCCAGTCGAGTTCTAGATTGAGCTGTGATTGAAAACTTCGCCTTGGGCGAGCAAGGGCTTCGATTTAAATATACTCGAAAAGGGGAATTTCTTTCGAAGCACCTTGCTAACCGTATTGCGTTTTGCTCCTCGTTTCATCTTTTTTCATAAGGCTCGTAGCCCATCCTGTAACCGTCGATTCCGGCTTCTCAACATTTTCGTTTATATTTCCGGTATCCGAAAGTGCTTTCAAAGAGATACAATCAATAAGTTTTTTTCCTATATCATGCTCTGAAAGACGATTCTATTAAGAATCGTTTAGAAATAATAAAAAATATTATGTTTGTACCACATTTTTCAATGGTCGAAGTAAATTATTTGTGCGTTATATATATTAATGATTCTTTTTTATATATTTTATTTATAACTGATTAATAACTAAAATTATTAATCTATTTTTTTTTCTTTTTCTTTTTCCAGGCTAAGCTGGACAAAAGTCACAGCGGTAAGCCTTCGCGGGTCATTCACATCAGAAACATACCGAATGATGTTTCGGAAGGCGAAATTATTCATTTGGGACTACCCTTCGGACGAGTCACCAACGTTCTCGTGCTCAAAGGCAAAAACCAGGTAAGAATTCATCATTTATAATTAGTGAAATAAATCTTTGTTAATGAGAAAATTTTTTCAACTGCTTTAACGATTAGGTGGTACAGAACTTTAAATGTCATATATATATTTCAAACAATATTTTAAATACATTGACACAATATGGTTCTTATATATGAGGATAAAAGTGTCCCTAGAGTTGGACATCTAAAAGCTTTTTACTTATTTTTATTTTTAAACTAGCATCAGGTTATAGTGTGGCTTGGCCACTTCGCGACCTCGCGGTAATAAAAAAACTGATCCGAAATCCAGTTTTTTGGATTGTTTAATATGAATTCTGAGATTGCGCTCCGAATAATTACCATCTTTGTTATCTACAGGAAATTTCCTATAAAATAGAATTTTATAATCGAAAATAAATTTTCAAAAAATTCTTTGAATTCTTACATTCTCTGGGTCTTGTAGACTCATGAAAAATTCAGCTTGCGATATCTTTCCTTTCTCATGACGAATTCAACTTTATTAAGGATGATTTTTAAAGATTTTTTCAAAATTAAGAGAATGGCGCTAAAATTATATTAATATATCAATTATGTTAAAAGTTTTATTATCACGTCTTGAAGACAGTCATTTGTTAAATATTTTCGAATATTCCGTTTCCGCTGCAATTTCGGAATAAAAAGTATATATAAACATTGGTTCTATTAAAACGCAATGTCTCGTAAAAATTTCAAGTCAATTCATCATCTAGTTTCCGAGCTTTGTGCACAAATGTTTATATATAAAACATTATCTTCCCACGAGTTCATGGGTGAGCACCTCAATATTTTATCATTCCCATACCATCCCAATTTCCGACTTTTCCCATAGATTTAGTTTTTTAATATGCAAACCTTCTCCTAAAAATTCTTGAGACGTTTTCAAGTGATGTTCCGTCATACGTGTGGCAATTCATTTTTATTTATATAGAAGAAGAAGATAAGTACTAAAAGGTTTGAATATGGAGATATATGTCTCAATACAACTTTACCAGCAAAATCGATCCTGTCCCTATATATATAGCATTGGACTAACTTGTTCCAATAGTTTGATGCTTAAAAAAATACACACCTCTTTATACGAAAAAAAATCCATAAATTTATGTTGGGAAGAAAAATTAAAGTAATATGAAAAGTCTAGTTTAATTTTTGGGAAACGTGTTCAACTATTGAGATATGTATGTTGATATGCATCAAACTTTGTCTCAATATTTCAATTTAGAATGTTTATTAATAGACACCTAACTTTCAGACAATGATTTTTAAGTTTTTTTTGCCCTCCGAGAACATCCCTCGATTTTGAATTTTTGCTATTCAACTGCTTCATTTTACCTGTTGTTTCGTGGTAGCCTCGAGGCCGGCTGGTACACGCAGCGAGATTTGCCTGAATAGAGAGAGAGAGAGAGAGAGAGAGAGAGAGAGAGAGAGAGAGAGAAGCTGGAGAAATCCTAGGCTTGGGAGTTTAACCGAATCGCAACGTGTATTTTCCGCACGAATGATTCTCCGTGACCCATCTCTCGCGGGTGCGCACGCTCTATCATACCGTCCATTTCATGGTGTGTCCAAGCTCGCTCACCCGTACAGTTGGCCAATCCCTGAAACAATTGAGTCATCGAGCAAATTCAATTGAATCCAAACTCCCAATTTTTGTCCCATTGTTAACGTTACTTCATTTCACCACTGATGAAAACACTCCCTTTCGCCTCATTCTCCCTTTCACTCTCGCCGCATTCTCAATGGAACGACCTTTCAACGACTTCACACTCCGACGGGCCGTGATTCGAACGAACCTTCGCTTCGATAATTTTTTCATTTTATTTTCATTTCTTTTTTCACGGCTTTCCTCTCGCGATACATTTCGGAAACTCGAAATTTCCATTCCGACAACATATTGTTTCGTAAAGTGTTGCCTCAATGGGATTCCAGATAGCGGAAAATTTTATTGCCAGAATTATTGTTACCCAGTACACGATTTACTGCGTGCTGATTTATTGGAACGAACGTACTTTTCTCCATATTTATCGTATTATCAGCGTCAATTATTTGAAACTTCCGGAAATAGGATAATTGATATACAAAATTTGATACAAACAGAATGTTTCATAATTATATGTTTTCAAGCGTTTCAAATACTAAGAATGTTTGAGAATAAAAAAAAACTCCATTTTGTGACTTTTCCTGAAAAAAAATGGATTTTAAAATCTGTTCAAACCTCAAACTATACTTATCGGCTTATTATTTTTTGCTGATGCCACTTTACAAGATAATGTTTCAAATTGAAATTATACCTTTGTTTGTAATTTCAATTAAAGAATTTTTCATATTTTCCTTTAATGTCGAGTGAACTTTTTTTCATTAACATTGCTTCCTGCTTTATTTAAAAACCTAAAATTTAATTAAAAACAGATATATGTGAAAAAGGAAAAATAAATGAATTTAATGTTCGTGATAATTATCGACTTTATACTGGCAATATTTTGTTTTGTATCTCTTCTCCCTCGGGATTCCACATTTCAGTTTAATTTCACATTAATTAATTATTGTTTCCAACGGCAGAGCTAATGTTTTAGCTATATTGTTGAGAATATACATCAAGACTGGCTGGCATATTTTCGCGACAGGTTATTTAATAACATTTTGAAATTTATATATTGTGTACGTATTGATAGGATCAAATTTTCCCTCATTGTTTCATTCACATTGCTTTCTCGTGTATGCAAATGTACCTTTTAGCACACGTTATTGATAATCAGTAAAAAAAACATATACTTCATTCGGTCGGGTTATTATTGCTTTGTTTCGTTTTGCAATGAAAAATAGACAGAAAGGAAAAGAGCTTTCATTCCAACCGAGCTCCGACCGTACAACGCATCAATAACATTCTTGATAGATATGACTCTCATCAATGACGATTATTCCGGCAATATATATGTTAACGGGGATCGAATACGGGCTCCGGTTAGTATCCGCGAATTTTCGATGACCGTTCCCACTCTCGTCATTGTCGATAACACGTGGCGATTCCGCAATCAGAATTTTGAACGCGAGAGCTCGCCTACAAAATTAATTATCCTTTTATAAATATGCATTTAAGAGGAGATTGATAGGAAGCAACGAAAATGAAAGTAATGGACAGTGAAAACGATAATCATTATCCGCATTGTTTCATTTTGCTTCCACGCTACATTATTTTAAACCCAAAATCACGCTATTGGAAAATGAAGATCGGGACTCTGTTTTGGAAACGTTGAACGAACTGATATAATCCCTTCTGAAAATTCCAGAGTAGGTACTGATTATTTGGAAATATAGTGAAACGAGTACAATATATTCAAAAATGTTTTTCTATCAATGACATTAATTTTGACAGATGTTGGATTGAAAATAATGAAAATGTATCGATATCAAACACGAAAGGTTAATAATTTTGCAGTTAGATAATTGCAAAAATTTTCTAGATTTTAGTGCCGGGCATTTGAGTGAACATTGGAAAATAGAACCGGGAACACACTGATACATAATTTTTTTATAAGCATGATTTTAGGGTAGTTCGATGATAAACGCGTTCAGACTTTTAGGTTAAGCATATATCGTTGAGGCAATTTATCAACTAAATTTTTTCCCAAGATAATTCGTTGAAAATTTATATTAACATTCTTTGATGCTGTATTAGAAGGTGTGAAAAATTTGAGGATGCTTCACAGTCTGGAAATTGAGATATTTATCTTCGAAAATCGCATCTTGTAACATTAGGCTTATGGGAGTTACCAAAAATTTTCGATTTAATAAAAGACATGAGGTCTTTAATGGATTCATCCTAATGGAGCGTATTATGCGGAGAACATTGACTTTTGGCTAATCTCTACTCATAAAAAAAAATTTAACGTGTGCTGCTTTGGAAATAATGATCTTGATTTTTGTATCATTCATTTCGTGTCTTGCAAAAATTATCAAGGAATTACTCATTATGAAGTCGATATCGCGTCGAGGACACGGCAAGATATCGCCACTCAAAATTTTATAATCTTTCTATTCTCGGATCTCGGAAAACTAGGCTGGAGGTCCTTGAACACACGCCTAAATTTTCTCAGCTTACTTTTATTATAACTTGACTTGTATGTGTTATAATGTGAAAAGAACTTGCAACACAATTTTCTACCATTTATATCAAATATACCTGAATAGTTCGGGGATCGTAAACATTTAAAAAAAGAGAGAAAATTCATCGAGCGTAACGAGGAAAAAAAATTTTCAAATTGTCGTTAATCTCTCGGTCATTATTGTTTCCATGGTGATCGGTCGAGGTCGAGTGAAAAACCGATTAAGGCCCTAATTGTTTGCTTTTATGACACAATTTGGAATCAGTAGCCCGGTAGAAAGTGTCGGGGTAAGACGTCTCGGGTCTTGCAAGGTAGTTTATTACCGAAAAACATTTCCTTGCAATTTGACAAGTTCAATCGAGTGTCCAGCGTTATTTTCAATCATACGAAAAGTGAATAGTGTGTTTAGTGTTTCTAATTTATATCATTTCGAGATACTTCAAAAAAATATCAGTGTGGATGAAAGTGCTGTCTAATTATTGATGCAAATAATGTCGATCCCATTATTTTATTCTACATAGCATAATTTCCGTTACATTAAACATATGCAGTCTTTTAAATTCGCACGAACAGTGTTTTAATAGTCGATTTTGCATCGAATAATTAGATTTTTCATATCATCATAAATTATTAGTCTTATATATTTTTATTCACCCATATAATATTCGATGGTCCGTTGTTTAACATGATTTTAAAAAATTGAAAAAATTTTGAGTTTTGTGTGGTGGTAAAGTGCGAAACCTACAGAACATATTGAGCAGAAAATTAGTGAGATTCGCATCATCTTTATGAATCACCTTTAATAAAGCTAATTTCGTCGAGAAAAAGGTAAGACATCGCAAATTGAAATTTTCATGAGTCCACGACGTCTAGTGTGATTCATCAAATTTGTTGGTTGAAATTTTTTTTTCGATTTTAAAAGCCTATTCGATCGGAAATTTCCTGTAGATAACCAAAATGTTAATTATTCGGGGCGAAATTCAAGAAATCATTTTGAATGAACCAAAAAATTGATTTTTGGATCAGTTTTATCAATTTTTAAATATTAATTCTTAGATTGCATCCCTTTAAGTATAAGATTTTTTATCTACAGGAAATTTTGCGATAAAATATTCTATTTTAAAAAAGACATGAAGCTCATAATCAATTTATTGAAATAGAACGTATTATGCGAGGTTATATGGAATATGCCCCTAGAAGAATTGCAAAATATTAATTAAAATATATTGACAAGGAAAATGTGGCCGCGTTGCTGCTCGTGATATTAAAATTTGGACACAAGTCAAGTGATATATTAATCCGAACATACAACAATTCTTGGACGACCAATAATCATCGAACTACCTTAAAAGGGTAACAAAAGTGAAGGGTTAAAAAATAAAAATACGAACAAGAAATGAGAGAAACTTTTGAGGGGAACGAGAAAAGGTTGGGGTTGAGCTCGATTAAGTGAGAAAAATGGGAAAATGGAAAAAATGAGAAAAAAAGAGAGAGGAGAGAGAGATCAGAAGCGGAAGGGACGGGATATAAAGGGTAGATCAAACAGGTGAATTGGATCGTACAAAATTAGCACGTTTATCCGTGTGAGCTCTGACCATAATCCGGCAACGAAATTATACGACTATACACTCCCCATAGCAAATTAGTTGCGATGCAAATGCATCGTTTGCTCCTAAAGTACATACGCGTAACAAATTGGACCCCCCAAGGGTCACCCTATCTCTATCTCGCTCTAACCCAACCAAAGGCGTGACTGCTCTGTAACAAATCCAACCTGTAATGGCATACAGAAAATTGGAGTAAATTTTCTACCTTTGTCTTTGTATAAGTATATCTATACAACCGTTGCTTTTTTCTCACTCCCATGTTACAGATATCCATTTAACGTAGTAACGGCGACAGCCTTTTTGAAAGTTAGGCCATACATGTTGACTAAATGTAAAATCATCACTTAAAATTTCTTAAACAAGGATTTCCTCTAAAATTACACATACAGATATACTTCAGTGTATGGGAGATTTGACGAAGCTCTATCATATGTATAGTGATCGAGATATTTTCATGATGAAAAATTGCATCTTTTTAACATGGGTTCTTACTACTGAAGATTTAAAAAAAACAACAGTTTTCAAGAATTTATATCTCGATTTCTAGGTGGTAAAGTTTTATTAAATTTTACACAATTTTTCATGTGACATTAAAGGTCTGCCAAAATTTTAAAGAAAATGTGTTTTTAATTCATTTTGCGGTTATAATTATATAATATGTTTGATTATCGAAATGGAGTTATGTTGCCTTGATTGCATCCGATCTTTATGTTCATGGGTATTTCCCGATTCTACAATCCATTCAAAAATAAGGGAAATTAAAATTTCATTTCAAACAAACTTTCGAGGATTAAAACTCCTAATTTTCCTTAATAGTACGAAACTTCAAATATTATCCTCATTATCGCTCTGTGTGCCTATTTTTACGACACCCTACGCAGTAGCCCTTTTTCACGATTATTCTATATATTCGGCACGAAGCATTCTCCCACCCCAAACTATCAGCTTCGAAACTTGAAAGTAGAAAAAGACCAGCAGTCTTTCACGAGTCTTCCAAGAATCGATATCCAATAACACATTACAACATATAATTTTGTTTTTCTTTAATAAACAATACGTTGTTCTCAAAAACGATTTCATAATCCTTCTATTATCAATAAATTTTTAAGAGTGACATAAAGAATATTTCGGCGTATCACATTAAGTTTGCATGATTTAGAATAAACGAACTAGGGAATCTTAAAACTCCGCTATAGACAATTAGTATATTGCACGAGCTTAGACAAAATGATTGAAATTATTTAACTAATGCTCACATTCTCATCTTTTTTTTCTTTCACATTCATTGTTTCATACTTGTTCACTGTAGTGTTATTTCACTATTGAAATTGATTACATAAATATCTAAATGAATTCACTACTCAAAATTTTCACACCACAATTTTGCATATATATCGTACCTACTTTTAAAGTCATAACAGTTGGTTCAACTGTTGTCGAGTTATTGTTACATTAATATGCAAACACTATCGTTTGATTTGAATTTATATATTTGTCTACCGTGATAATATTTATTTCTCAAAATCTACCGATATCTTCATCTCTTTTAAATTTCAGTCCTTTATCATATATGTGTATATATGTATATTTATATATATATCTCGCGACAACTAGTTCTCTCCACCCTGAACAATTTGTCCCTTTCATTCCACACTCGTCCCGTACACGTATATTTACAACTTTGTTACAAGCTCAAACGAGAGCTTCACTCGTGAACGGCGGATTAAAATAATGCACCTATTGTCTCTCTATCCAAACCTGACCCCTTTCCCATTCCTCTTTCCCTCATCGTCCTTTATCCTTCTGTAATTGCACCGGAATTCATGAAATGAAACTACTCGGGAATTATTGCGCAGATATTTTGTCCACAAGTGTTCTCTCGTTTTCGCTCTATCTTTCTCTCTCTCGCTCTCTGTCTCCATTCTTGGTGAGAGTTTTGCGGAACCCCAAAATATTGCTTGCATACAATGTTTCTTTTTTTTTTCAAGCATAGCTCGGACAAACCACAATGCAAATCGACTAAGAGCGAATGTGAAATATTATTGACAAACGTGAACGGTCAAAACTGTATGAACCAATGTTGTCTCGTTATTGGTTCATAAACACACAATTTTTAATCTCTCTTTTTCTCTGAATTTGCGTATTTACATTGAATCTCTGAAATAAAAATCGCAAGTGGTAACCAACACATGATGATGACATCATATTTTTATTTTTTAAATAATTTTTTATCCACATTTCATTTCAGTTTCGTATATCCATAAAATACATAAAATTATTTTGTATTTATACATAGTACAGAATTTTATTTACTCAACTTGAAGCATTCGTTTTTTCAATAAAGTTTTGGTGTAAAACACTCAATTTCGAGTAATTTTTCGGACAAATTCCACGTTCGTATTTTTTAAGCAAATGAACTGAGATTTGAATATATGTTATGCATTGTACATGATACGCATGACATTCTTGGAATTTCAAAAAATGAATGTTTGCTTTGGTTTTTTTATTTTTATTTTTTTAAATTGGCTTTAGTTTTTTTAATTTTTTAATTTACTTAAAAAATACGAGCATATGGGATTTGTCCGAAAATGCACTCAAAATTGGGTGTTTCACTTCACCTTAATATTTTTTGTACTATATACCTTTGAAAATTTTAAATTTTAGATGTATTAAGAAAGGAGGAAGGGATTGTGACGATCGTCCGAAATGACAATTTTGTTAATACACGTGTGTTCAAGCTCGGCTTGTAATACAATCATTTGATTTGCAATTCGAGGCTAACGAGTATATTCGGTCTGGCTAATTTTGTTGAGTTGTATTCAAACAGTGAGGAAGAGTCGACGCGAAGAGTAGACAGGGAAAGCCCGAAGCCATTCGAGTTTGGGTTTCCGGAGTAAGTCCGTCTTGTGGATGAAATAGAAACCAAGCAGACACAGAGTTTTGCTCGAGGGTTTTATGCTGAGAGGGCAAGAGAAAAGAATAAAAAGTTGGCAAGCCACAAGCCTGCTCTTCCTTCATCCTTTCGCTTATTCTGCTTGACCCCGCGAGCGTTTTGCGCGCTTATTTGCTTCGATTTCCCCAAGTTTCCATTAAGTTAGTGAATACTTGCTCTCGATTTAAAAGCTTCGCGTCTTTTTCTCCCTTCTCTCATCTTACCACACTTAGTACTCTGCTATCTTCTCGTTTGACGACGAAATCAAATTCTCACTTTTATAAAAGTCCAGTTTCATATCTTGCAGCGTTAAAAGAACTCTTATTAATTACATATTTCATTAACTATAGGTTATTCTTGCACGATCGTCGTTATCAAATATTTCTTCACTTATAAACTATAGATAAAATAACAACATATATATAGTACCAAAAGTCTAAAAAATTTCAGAGAATTTCATCATTCAATAATGGAGATATTCAATGTTAAAAAATTGCAACTTTTGAAATGGACTTTTTTAGAAGGGTATGAAAAAATGGAATTTCAACAAAAAATATCTCAATTTCTACTTGGTGTAGCTTATTTCAATTAAAAAAAAAAGAAATTGTGTAATATATGCTAAAAGGAACGTTTATTCTTTTAAAAAATGTAAATTTTTAAGAAACTTTTTTCAAAGTAATTCCATATGTAAGTGATACTTTATTAAAGAGAGACTCGATTGTACATGACATTCATTCAAGTTTAAAATATATCATATACGAGATTGAATCAAAGGAGCAGGTAATACAGATCATAAAAATTACGTGCACAAGGAGAGAATTAAAAAAGAGAGTGAAAAAAGTATACGAGTAATACGTAATGATACAATATCCGGTGGTGGAAGAGATAGAGTGAATAAAGTATCGCGAACAAAAGGCAGTGTTGATTCGCTTAGCTACGAAACCCGGAGATCCCGTAGTGGCAAAAAAAGAAAAAAAGAAATAGAAGTGAGGCAAAGAGTGGGAGGGAGGGAGGGAAGGAGCAGGAAAAACAGCATTCAACGACTACTCTCGGCTATTTCGTGGCACAGTGGGAAATATTAATATTTTAAATTCAATTTAAATTCAATTAAAGTTAGAGTCTCGAGTTTCGCGATTTCGAGGGAAATAACACACTCACCCCTAAACACACACACTGACAGTCGAGCACAAAGCAAGTAAAAAGGATGGAGAAAAGAAAGAAGAGAGAACCGAGTAGCAGAACGGGAATTTATCCTGCTTCTGTAAATGTGCGAGTTTTTTTTTCACTCGTGTGCGAGTGCGTGCATCGAGGGGGAAAGAACGCTCGGGAAAGGATTTGAGGTGGAGAAATGAAATATGAAAAAGTGAAAGAGCAGCGAAGGAGCTTGGGAATTTAAAAAAAAGATAAGGCGAAAGGAAGGAAGAATAAAAACGAGAACTTTCCGTACGAGACAACTAAGTAAATATCATTTCCTCGGTGTATTTAGAACGAAATTGCCGACTGACGTATATTCATTGCATTATCCTCTCCTTTCTCAATTGGCATATATGCGCCCGGCGAGAAATATTTCTTTGCAAGAATCGGTAGACAATTTCATATTCTACATTTTTCTAAAAATTTTTCGACATAACGATTTTTTCACTTTCATACATACTTGTACATTTTATTAACAACTTTCTCTTTTTTTTTCAAATTACTTTAAACACATTTTTGCAATAAATGAATTTAATTTCGCGAATGGACATTATACTTTTACTCACAAACAACTTATCTGTCGCGTTATTTTCGTCGGGGATCGACAATATCGGAAAATAAAATAAATGCAAATGAGAGAAAACTTTGAGTGGAGCACTTAGCATGAAGAAGAGTGGAAAAACTTTGAAGAATTTTTTTTTGCCCGATAAGAGGACTTTTTACTGCTCGAACGCTCATCGGCAAGCAACGCTCGCGAAAGATCGGGCCAGACGATCTATCGATCGGCATGGTAGTTGCATTTCACGTGCGCGGTTATGCGATCGTCGGTGCTTCGCATGCGAGCTGCTCATTTGCCTCCCGCGCGTTCATTCGAGTTTCCGGTACTCGCTAAGAAATTCGCCGCCATTTGCACGTCAGAAACTGAGCAACCCTTTTTCCACCCTTACCCACCTCTTCGCTCTTCTTCCTCCATCGACTTTCTCCTTTCCTTTTTTTTCTATTTTTCCTCTCCCCAAGTTCAAACACACCAAGCTTGATCCTTGATTTCCTGCTCCATCAACGCGTCTCGCACCACCTGCCAATTACATTCCCGACGATAAATAATAACTACGATTCGCGATATCCGACTTCCTTTTTCGATAATCGCTTTTCTGTCAGATTCATTACAAACTAGATTCATCATACGGATATCTATAAACTTGACGCGCCGGATCAGCGATTATTAGTTCAATTATTTAATAAAAACTTCGTTCGATATCATTCCTATATTATTTTCGAACGCGCATTTCAATTTGTCTTTCATTAATCTAATTATGCATCAAATAATGCTGAGTTTCCGAAAACATATATAGAAGTCAGTTTAATAAAAGAAAAATTTCATATCCGCATTTACGCTAAGAAAAATATTTCATTTAAACCACCTAAAGTGTTTAATTTACTATAATAATTTAGTTATTTGAATAATGTAACTTTTGTCAGGTTAAATATAAATGTCAACATCTCGTTGAATAAAATTTCGATTAAGAGGGTAGGCCACTCTAGAATTTTGGAGTAAAAAAAAGATTTCGTTGAAACCACCTATAATGTATTGAATTTACTATAATAATTTAGTTATTTGAATAATGTAACTTTTGTCAGGTTAAATATAAATGTCAACATCTCGTTGAATAAAATTTCGATTAAGGAGGTATATAGGCCACACTCTAGAATTTTCGAAAAAATGAATTTCAACCAAATTGTATTTGATGATTTCAATAAAAATTTGTTCTCTACGTGAAAAACTATATTTCTTGAGTTCGTCGACAGAGCACCTTCAATCTGACAAATAATTCATTCGGTTGTCAGAGATAAGGAGTGGATAGGAATAATTATGGAAGAGAAGAGAGTAGAATGCATGAGAACTAGGAAAAGCGAACATGCAGTTTGTCGGCAGTTCCGAGGCCGCTCGCCCCCTCCCGAGGGAACTATAAAACGGAGTGCACGCTCCATTATCGCACTTTGTGTACGTACTCCTGTGTGTACGCGTATACGGACTTAACTACTCGCCTTTCCTTTTACCCCGGGTGCAACATTTTAACCGAAATTTACGATGTGTCAAGCAAGGCCTGGACACAAGATGCCCGACTCCTCGAGTTTACCGAATCGTTTTACACTTCGTTTCCACCGTTTACCCTCACCCGAATATCGTCTCGATGTTTCGCTCGTCAAATACGAACGCGCAACTCGATTGCAAACCGAAACTATAAAATAACAATTTCGTGCTTTTTCTCATCACATGTATGTCATTTATTGAAATACATTAAATAAAACTAAAAAGAAAGAAAAAATAAATAGCGAACGACTGAAATAACATTAATACAATTCTCAAAAATATAAAAGTATGCACAAATCGTTTTTATTCAAATCTATAATAATGGTGACATCATTATGAATGTTTATTTCATCATTGTGTGTTAAAAACAAATCTTTTAATTAGTTTTTTATACTAATAAAATCGGCTACACTGCTTTTTTTGATGTTTTCTTCACAGATAAAGGTATCCTCTGATAAGTACTAAAATTCCAAATATGCTTATATTCACTTAATTAGGCAGGCTTTCAGTTTTTAAAAAAGCTATTGTATACCTCATATCTATTTTTAAAAAATTGCCCAAAATATGCTGCTTTTTTAAAATGACAGAGTCTTCATTTTCATGTTTAAAAATTTTGTTGAAAGTTTCAATAATAATGGTAACTTTCATGGTGTTAATGAGAATATATCAAAAATGAAAACAAAGCCGTGTCCAGTGTAGGGTGTACGCTCTACACAAAACCAAGTTAAGCTAAACAAAAGTTTCGTCTAAGTTACTGAACAATTTTGCTCGCCCCTAACTTTTCAATCTTCCTACCTAACTTGACTAACGTACGTTTTCCTTTTTATACATGGGATATAACCGCTTCTCCCTCCCTCTTTTTCTGTCGTTACTATTTTCTCGTCCGCTGGTATATATTTCAACGTATACGCAACCAAATATACCGTAACGTCGAACTCAAGTAGAACACTCGATCTTTTTGACAATAGTTCAGATAAAGTGATCGATACTTTGGGACTATATCAGAGATATATTATAGTGTATTTAAAAAAATTTTAATTGCGTGGATACACTTTGTATACAAATTTTTGAAACGTCCATATTGAAATAAAATGACTTTAAAATATTTAGTTCGGTAAACAAATATTTTATGAGTATATACTTTTAACTTTTGATTGATTAAAATTTAGTTGATCAAAAAAATTTCGTTGAAGGCAAAATTCTGTGCTTAAAGCAGAAAATTTAATTTTTTAAGTCAACTGTACATTCCATAATTTATACTAATAGTTCGATAGGGCTAGCTGAATTTTTAGGAAGCATTATTTCCAATAATACTGCATGAAGCAACAAAGGGAATTTCTATCCAGTCTGAAATATATTATATTTACAAATATATTTACTGCTTTAAAAAAAAATAAAATGAAAATAAATTTAAGATTTCAGTTTTTCAATTTCAATTCTCCACTGTCTAAGATTGTCAGACAATCTGATTTAACTGTATAATTTTGATTTAATGTATTGGAATGCATTGAAAAAAATGTGGAGTCGCGGAAAAAAGAAAGAATTTTCGCAAGTTGATTCACTCAGTTTGACTTATTCAACATGTACGAGTTTTCGCGCTTAGATTTCTCGCACGAAAGTCCTGAATGAAGGGAGCGCATTAAAAGTGAGTAAAAAATAGGGATAAGAGAGTGAAAGAGAAGGTAGGGCATGTATATGGAAATTGAAAGCGTGTCGCAGCTCCGATTCTCCGGGTAGCATCCGAAAAGTAATGATTTCAGTCTCGCCAAGGGGTGAAAAAACTCGATGCACGCTCGCTTCACTTTCCCTCTCTCTTCTTTCTTTTTTCTACCTCGTTCAACCGAGTCTCGAGTACTCTGGTGGAATTCAAAGCCCCCAGACTTCTCGCGAGTCCGCGACTTTTCTCTTTTCTTCTCCATATCGAGCGAAACACCCGGGCGAACGCGAAGTCGTCGCTATACTTTTGTCACATTTATGCGACGGTAAAAATGTACTTTTCCACGTTTGCAATCATTAACGAGATTTACTTTTTTATCCGAAAAATTCCCTTTGCATATGAGTAATCTAATTATAATAATAGAATCAAGAAAAAAACCGATTTAGAAATAATTTCTAATTGTTTCAAAATAAAACAGTTTTTTATAGGCTTATATAAAAACAAAAAATAATCTTATAATTAAAATTTCTATTCTAATTTTGTAACTTGTCTTTGTATATATCTATAATGACTGTAAATTTATAGTCTGTATATATCTGTTATCTCTCTCTCTTTCTCACTTCATCGTCTATCCACTCAACACTCGACTACTTAAATATCCATGGCCGTGTGTTCGCTGGACACGAAGACCATACACTCGTGCTCGCTCCTCTTCGAATCTCCCTAAACGAGTACCTTGAGACTGTTGACATAAAGAGACTCGAGTACCTTAATGGAATCAAAGAAAAGGGAAGGAAACCCGAGAAACAAAAATATATAGCGAAGAATTCTTAATTATTTAGTCTCCAGAATTTACATTTTCTTGAGTAGACCAACTGTTTATTTTCAACTATGTGTAGTATGCTCTGACAGAAGTTAGCTTTTCGTATCAAATTGATGAAAGTCAGACATTTCAAATTTGTATATATTTTCTGTTAGTTTGTCATATTAATTAATAAACTCAAGTACACTTTTTAAGCACGTTTAAAAATTAGCATTTTTTGAATAGTTTTAAATGATACATTTAATGAAACGATTTCAAATTTGTGATTTATCAAAATCATGAATCAAACGTGTGAAATTAATTTTACTGAAAATGCGATTACGTTGATACTTTTTAGTGAATCATTTTGAAATATGAGAAAAAATTTTTCTCCAGATACAGAAATAACATATCAAAAATTTAGCTACTTATTCTTACCATATTTTTCAAATAATTTTGAATAACCCTGAAAATATATACAAATGAAATTTTCCTGGGAATCATGCACATCAATAGCACGCGAGAAACATTTAACGAATCGTCAAAATACTATTAGAGTTCACTTTCTTCTCATCGCGTTTATTTCTCTTTCGGGGATAGAAGCTTTTTTTAATTCGAAACAAATGGAGCAATGATTGCTGGGATGAATCTCAGTCGATTGTAAAATTCGATTTCACCGGCAGAAGTAGAAATTTATTGCACGCGTACCTGGTCAGACTAGGTGGGATGAGGTTTCAGGGATCCGAGGAGCAACACGAATATCGAGGCACGAAAGTGGAATCGAATTTTGCGCTCGAGTGCCAACTTCCTCGATTTGGTTTATCAATTTTCCGAACGGTGCGAACCTCCCGAACTCGGAGTCTCGAAAAAGCCGCTTTTTCTTCTACTCGCTCTATTTTTTTTAAATTTGTTTTCAACTTATTCTTTTTCCATTTGTTTTTTTGCGATTCACTTCGGGTCAACTCGGCCATTGGTGTACGCAGTTCCAGAAGCAACGTTCACAGAAAATAACGTTAAATCTCTTTTTATTTCCCAGTTTTTATTTTTTTAAATTCTGTCTGCCTGTGTGTCTCCTCTTCTTTGCAGTTTATCCAAAACTATTCATCGCAAAAAATGTAGCCCTCGCTGGGCTTCAGAATTACCTAGGGACCCACATCCGCGTTCAAACGTGTGTCCACGTGGGTACAGACTTGGCGAAACGAACCGATTCAAACTCGAACTGTTAATCCGCTTTACCTCGACGCCGTATTAATTTGCGAACAAAGCTCGAGCCGTCCTGGACAATCTCCGGCCCTCAACACGACTCGAGCTCGCTGCTCAAACATTTTATCCGTGTCTACTTTATCTTTTTCTCTTTTGTTCTCTGATCCTCTTTGTTTATTTTTATTTTTCAAAGTCACTCTTTATATGTTTTTATTTTGAATCAAGTTTTCGTCAATATAAAAGTTTTCGAAAGTTTTCGATTGAATCGCCAATGTGATGGATACACGCGGGAGTATTCTTGAAATTTTATTCCTTGCTTTTTTCACTCTGGGATTTATTGATAATTATCCTGTATCGAGCTATAAACACGCACGCTAATACTCGAATGCAATTCGAGAAAGCGATTGTAATTGGCCACTTATAACTACACCGAATTTTCAACTTCGATTTATGCAAGAAAATTTACGATTCGAAATATCACTTTTCCCACTGACCCACGCTTCAATAACGAGCTAGAAATTGAGTCTCGAGTGTTAACTTCGTTGTTTTTCGCTCCTGAATTTCGTTATTATTCGCTACGTGAAATCTCCTGCTTCATACTTCAATTTTCAAACAATTAGCACCCAATCAAACTGGTATTATTTTCCAGAAATTCTCAATACTTCTTGTGATTCAATTACAAAACTGGTATTGATTCCCATTTTACGAGCTTAGCGTTTACCAAATATCGTCGAAAGGTGAAACGTATACGAAGAACTATCGATATAATATCGTTACATACATATATATGAAATACTTTAGGTAAAATAATGGAAACTAAAAAAATAGATAAAAGTATTTTAAAGTTAATGGGTTGCAAGTTTGAAAAAAGTAAAAAATAAAAAACATTACCCAGAAAGTAATAATCCAAATGAAGTGTAAAAATGGAAATGCAAGGCAAGCACGTTAGTAATTTTGTTTTTTCAAGCGTACATTATGTTTAGGGTAAAAATGTGAAACATCCGGGACAAATGTTGAAGTAATAAATTTTGCAAAGTGTGACAAAGCAAAGACGGTAAAATATGCAAAGGAAGGAAAACCAACGCGAACGAGCCTGTGGTGGGTAAATAAATTTTTACGGCTGCGAAAGAGAACGTTTATCAGAAAAGACGAAATATAGTTGAATAACGTATATACTTTGAACGATACGAGTGTACATAAAATACACGAGTGTCTTATTAAATTGGACGATTTTCGTATTTGGATATCGATCGGATTTTCTCTTCGGCATTCGTGACGCGAACACACTCATTTTTTTTTCTAACATGATTATTTCGAAAAAAAGCAATAAACTTCAAACGTCATTCCCCGTTGTTTTTGTTTCTCATAAAAATATTCCCAATATTTTGCTTTTTATGTTCCCACACGCATCGTTGCTTTCACGGTAATGCAAATAAGGAGTAGAAAAATTTAATACGAATGACTTGCGAATGTGCGTGTCTGAGGGAAAAAAATAAATCAATACATTTCTTAAATTTTATTTATTTTCACAGACTTATTCACAAGCTCGTGAAAATGTTTCGTAAAAGCAATTGATTCGACGTAAAACAATATTATTTAAGAATTTTCACTGTTTCCCAACTTGTCTATTTCTATTTCCTCGATAACCATCAAGAAAGTATTTTCATGTCTGTAACTGTAGTAAACGACTCGCAAGTCCTTATTTTTGCTCAACTATGTTACTTACCTGGGAGATGCTCTCGAATTTCGTGTACAACGAGCACAACATTGTTAGAAAATATAAGCAAATAAATAAGGAGAATCAATAAGGTTATATACACGTTAAAATTTAGTTTTCAAAAGGCTCTTTCTTCCTTCCCATTTCATTATACAATATTCTAAAGATTTATTTTTATTTATCATTATTATCGCAGAAGGAACAAAAAATAATTTTAAAATATGTACAAAAACATATTTCGAATCTCTACATATATCGTAGGTAATTGAGAGCAGATTATCTCAATCGGTTTTATTGACTTTTCGTCCCGAATCGTTGATGCTCTCAGCGCGTAATGAACAGTTTTTGAGTACAGAGAAATAACGGGCGAAGCGAGAGAACATAAAAATGAGATAACTTGACTAAAACTTTTTGTCCGAGAACGAAATAATTTTATATCCAACTTTAAATTTGATTGCTGTATTGCATGCTTGCAAAAAGTTTGGAGAAGCTTATTGGGATGCTCGTCGAGAGCTTTTTTCTGCGAGTGTAGAAAGAAAAAGAGATATAATTATGTATTTTTTGTTTCTTCTTCTTTTTTACTCTAAATACACCAGAGGCAGAAAAGTATCATTGCAGTAAAACGATCCCGCACGACCGTAAACATTGATTACAACCCTCTGCACTTGTGATATAGGGCATCGAATTATAGTGATAAATATGGTCGTTTGAGAGGTATGAGGTATATATAGCCAACGCACGGACTCGATCATTGGAGAGGATTACATTTCATCAAGGAAAAACTTTGAGATATAGATTCTCGTGAAAAATTTCGAAAATCCCTCCCTCACTTACTCTACTGTGTTAAAAATATATTTTTCTTTTTATAATAACAAAAGAAATATCAAATACATTATTTTACCATTTGAAAGAATTGGTGGTTTCTTCTTATGGTGAAGTTAAACAACTTTTATACATGCATGTACAGCTTTTCATCTCGATCGTTGTTTTTTAACGATATGAAATTTTTTTATTTGTGACATGATGTAATTTTGAATCGTGTTGAATCCGTAGAGCGAAAAATCAAAAGTTTGACAACATTTTTCTCCCATACGAAGTCGTTTGAGAGTAAAAATTTATTAAGAAAAGTTGCTGCTGATCAACTGAAAATAAACACATTTGAAATTCAAGGTCATCCAATGATAGGTCTACTCTCTATGTAATTGCACAAAAAATGATGACATTTTGTTTTTATTGGAAGAAGCTTCTTTAACGATATACAAAGATCAGTGCAAAATTTCACATGAATTAGGAGGCTCGTTACCAAGATATTTATTATACAAAATTGTATTTTTAACATACGTGTTCTTATGAGAAGGTATTAAAAAATAGCCATTTTTAACAATTAATATCTTGATGAAGAGCTTCCTAATCGTCATGGAAATTTTCCACAACCTTTTAGAGATGTTACTTAATATTGTGTAAAATTTTCAAAAATTTTCCATCATTTTCGTTTTCGAACACTACATCCTTAACTCCGGAGATAATAAGTAACTACATATATATTACCGATTCAATTCTAAACATTATAGTCTTCATGTAATGTAAATTTATAAATGAAAACTAATATAGTAATAATTAAAAATATTAATTAATAATTGAAAATTAATAACATAAATTTATAAAGTTATAAATTTATATAAAACTTTCTATAAATCTATAATTCACAGTTAAAGCATCGATTGAACTTGTTCGAATAATGGCTCTCATATACTATAGAGGCGAACAACGGTTCGTAATAACAGTCGCGATAATTTTCAGTATTGGCCGAGATTATTTGCTCCCATTCCAAACATTTTCTCATTAGAGCTCAATTTTTTCATCAGAGAATTTACAAAAAGTACGAAGTGATCACATATTTCTATCGATAACCGAACATTGACGGAGAATCGACTGAATATTTTTTCATCTCGGTTTTCCTTTTTCTGGTTTTTTTTCGGTCTTAACGAGCAAAGCTCCGACAAGCCCTCCGTTGGAACGAAATCCCGCGAGAACCGCGGGCAAACTCTCAGGACGCGCGAATATATATTACGTAGTAACATCAGGCGGATACATAGATTCAGGTTATATTTAACGGACAGAAGAATAAGGAATGAGAACTGGATCCTTTAAGTGGAGGAAGCAGTGAGTGGTTCAAACGTACTTTCCAGCAAGACCGCAAGAGCCTTTCTTATACGTGTATACCTGGTCCTTTCGTCATCTCTTGTATAGTTAAGATAAATTACATTCATAATATTCCATTCGGGTTACGCGAGTGTATAAGAGTGAGTAGTGAAAGTACACAGAATACGAAAAATAGAGGGAGAGAAGAAACGGGAAAAAATTTCGCTTTATCCACGAAGCTTTCTCTCTTTCTTTGCTCGTGCAACCTCCCCTAATTTTCTCTTCGCTTTTTCTCCGCCTCGGCGTCCCGACGGTTGCTCACGACCAGTTTCAGCCTTGGGCTGCCTCTCTCGCTTATTTAAATCAGAAAATAACTCCCGGTTGACTCTCCTCTCAACTATCCTCACTCTCTCTCGTATATCCTTTTTTCCTTCCACGCCTTTTATTCCATTCCGCCTTATTCTCTTTTCTCTCTTCGGCCAAAAGACCCGCCGAACATTTAAGCTGCCTCGAAGCTTCCTGTCCGAGTCTCCGTTCCTCTCCGACTATCTAATAGGCTCGAGTCATGAACTGCACCTCCCATTTTCAATTCTCTACGTATATATAAACCAGTAACAGAGTTACTCCCAAACTTATATTTCACTCTCTCATTGTTTCGTTTCACTTTGCTCCTAGGTTTTCTTTTTTTTTCTCCCATATTTTATTTCAATTTCACGTCACTTGGTAAGGTAAGCGTCTCAATAATTGAACGTGTTCCAAAAGTTGAACAATATTACTTTGGATGTTTGCATTTTTTTTTCAATATATATATTTTTTTTCGATTCTTGGAAGAAGTTCGTTCAACACCAGGAATATGGTCAATTTTCTATTCAAGTATTAGGACATCTACATATTGAAACATTATTTCATTACTTATGTAGTATAAATACTGCATATTAAAATAGATTTTGTATTACTATAATATCAGTCAATAATTTAGATGTGAATTTCAAGCAGGTTTTTATATGTCTATATATAAAAAGTAACGAAATATGTGAAAAAATCCCTGCTTTGATGGATTCTCAACTATTGGAATGTTTACCTGTATTTTATTGATATACATTATATACATTTGTGTCTTCATTCTACTGAGTCATTAATTCAATATTCATTATCTCGTTAAAGTGAATTTACCTCGGAGAGCAAACTATTAGTTCAAAGGCTTGAAAAACTTTGACTGTTAATTAATGATAATTTTCGCGAACGTTTAAGCATTTCGTTTCACGAATAAATTTCATGGAACATATATATTATGTATTTATTTGTGTTTATTAAGCTTTTGGCGAAAGTTCGAAGATTGAGAAGATAGATAGGTACAAAACACGCAGTGTGTTCGCAACAAGGGTAAAATGCATAGCTGTTCCAGAGAAGGATTTTTTCTCTGTCTCTCTGTCTGGACAGAAGTTGGAGTGCATTCTTTTCTTAACGATGAAAACTTTTTTCCCTTTCTCTCTCTTCCTCTCACGCGAGCCTCGCTACGAGGCAAGGCAAAAACCCTTTTCAGAGATTTTTTTAACCACCGGGTAATGTCTATGCATAAACAGATAGAAAAAAAGGATGGAGGAGGAGGCATCAGTGATAACGAGTGCATGGATTCTAGTGTGGTCTGAAGGGGAAAAAAAATTACAAAAAAGACAAGGCCATTGCCCTCGAAACAAAAACCCGTTGTTCTCAATTTTGTAATTATACTGTACTTTTCATCTCCCTCTCCCTCGCTTTCTCTCGCTCTTCTTCTTTTCCTTTTCACTTCTTCCGACGTGTACCTTCACGTAGACGCCCCGCCTTTATTTTCATTCAACGATGAGAGAGCTTTTTTTTCACGTGAATTCGATGAGAAAAGCCACTTTTTATTCATCCCTCTAACTACCGATAATACTATTATTACCATTTTTTTCATTCTTTGTCTTATATAATTTTCTTTTTTACCTTCGCAGCAGAATCCATCAATTTTTTCCTCTCATTCTTTCGAGACTTCCATTATTAAATATAATATAAGCATAATATAATTTCATCCTAATCGAACATTTACCATGAATATAATCACAGTATTGAGTTACGTGAAAAATTAATTTTTCCAAAAAAATGTTCTCTCCTTCATAATTTACATATTTAAAAAATCACAAAACAGTGAACATATATACTCAGTTGACGAGTTTACATTGAGATACAGTCCGAAATTTTATAAAAATCCCGTAGCAAAATTATATTAACAAATGAATATAAGAACATTGTAGTGTTTCAGCGACAGAGATTTTTGATTTGTAATTCGTTTTTTTTTAATTTTTATGAACGAACAAAAATTCATTAGTTTTTTTTGTCGTACATGCGGACGTGAAAGCTTTAACGAGATCCGTCTCAGAAGGAAACACACGTGGTGTATCCGTATACGGGTTTATTGGCCATACACCGGGCGTGATAAAGTGTTGGAGAATACTTCGTAATTCTCGGGTTCGAGATTTCGGGAAGGAGATGTTTCGGGAGCTCGGAAGCTTCGAGAGAAACTCGCAATCGTCGGAGACGTTGCACGCGAAGGAGGAACTTGTCGGATATATTCTCTCTCTCTCTCTCTCTCTCTCTTTTCCTTCTCTCTCGCTTCTGTATACATATCGTACTCGAAAGCTTGAAACCTCGAGTTTATGTGTTTATTCGCGTCTCCATATACATCCGAGGCTTCGCGTGAGAGCAGAATATCGGCGTGTGTACATCTCTCTAAAATAATAATCATCCCTCGGACACCCCCTGAAGATATACGATCCCATAAACATACCGTTCTGCACTCCCCTGTAATAGGAACGTACACCCTGCTGGTACGTACGAGCATACGGCGCCCTCGCAGTTCTCCGAATCCTCGGGCAGAACCGGGCTTTCGGGCCAGACGGACTGGCTCGAAGACGACATTCGGTGTTTTCCGATTTATCTTCATCCAAAAGTGTCGTTGAAGTCTCCTCAGCTGGCCCCGCCATCGATATTACGCGTCCCTTATTTTTTTCGACGAAAATTATTATGTCAATACCAACAACTTTAAACGATTCATTTATTAATATATAAAAGTTCAATTCTCAAACATTATTTACCAGTTAAAATAATATGTTTCAATTAGTAGAAAAGATATGTGTTTATTTTGCTCGTGCATTTTAATTATACGAATATAATTGGATTTCACGATTACCTGCACGCAAACGTCGACGAATTGTTTTGACTTCTCTAATTGATATTTATTCGGTGTATATGCATGTGCATCGAAAAATATTCGAATCAGTTAATTTTTTAATCTTCTTATTTGAGGCTTTTATCCAAATTTTTATTCTACTGTGGAGAGTAATTCATTTTTATTCTTTTCCACGGATTTGAATTTAACAATTCTCTGGTGAAAGCTTTTTAAATGAGAAATAAAATATGTTCGGTTCGAAATTCGTGAGGAGGAAGAATTATGGTATTTGGCAAATTTGAACAACGAGCTGCGCCAAGAGTACACCCGATGCTTATATTCATATTTGTATAAATACGAATATAAAACGTGTACACCGGCAGATATTTGATGAAACCACGATATTAATCGTAAAACGAGAGTACGCTCGGTCCATCTCGCAAAGCCTTTCCCCCTCTTCCACCCGCGCGATTGGGGATTTGGAGTCCGCAGAGCGAATCGAGGGACGATTTGGATTGGTGAACGTTCGGGGACGGGGGCGCAGGGGGATGAAAGAGGGATGAAAAGCTGCGGAACGATCGCCGGACTATTCGTTTCCGGGGTAACTCGATTTTGGGAAACAAACCGATATTCAGCCTGCTCCGTCGTTGTTCTCATCCGACACCATCAGAGAAGTGGTCGAATTCCCCGTTCAATTGTACGATTTCCCGATTATCGGTAAGCTTCTATCGCACACTCCCTATACATTTTTCCTCTCCCTCCTCTCTTGAACTATCTCATTTGCCTTTATTTTTCTCCCATTTTTCGCTTTCACCTTTTTTTTTTACTTTTTGTTTTTTCAACCATTCCACGTTAATTTTTCCAATTCAATTGTCGCCCACAGTTCTCTGCTCTTCGAACTTTTTCTCTTTTCGATAAAAGGGAAACTTTCAGTTTATAAGTCAATCATAAACGTGCAGGCTCTTTTTACTCTGCAGTGGAAAAAATTATGATTTTTCATAAATTTTCAAAAGTTTATGTTTATTTTCTTGTTTTTAATATACATTTATTTTTTGATAATACAAACGCATTTTATCGTTGTCGTATTTCTTCATCTTCCATTATCTGCGGAGCAGGATGAAGAAATAATAAAGAGATAGCGTGTATCCCAAGAATTTTTTTCTTGAACTTTTGCCTCTACACTTGTTTCCTCGTTTGGATCGATTTCTCCTCGACTGTAACTTTCTTTCCGGACAAGAGCGTCTTTCGCGTTCCACTTCTCGACCGAAACGACTCTGGAGACGAGACTGTTCGACTAAGGGGAGAAGGCGAGACGAGAGTAGAAAAAAAAACAGGAGAGCGAAGGTTATCGATTCAGATGAAATGAAAAGGGGTAAGAGGGAGAAGAGGAGAAGATTAAAAAAAATTGCACGTAACGCGAATACCAGGCGTTTTCTCGCGCTCCGTCGGAGCTATTCGCAACAATTGAAATGGATGGGATCTCGCCTGGGTGCAACGAAAAAAAAAACCAGGGGAAACAGCCAGTAACGGGTCAGACCGTCTCGTAATAACGGGATAGCTCGATGTTTTGTTAAGCAGAAAAGAACGTATACGTAAACTTTTGTGTTCAACCGATCGTTGCCATCACCATCTTTCTTTTCATTCTCTTTTTATTTAATTTGTTAAACTCGTCTCTTTTGATTATTCAATTATTAATTCATTATATATTTTTTAAGTATTTACTATTCCTCCATAGCTATTTGTAATCTTTTTTGTTGCATGCGTCAGATTTGTTGCGTTACTCGTGAAAAGAGAATATATGAAAGTTTAACGCATCGTTGGTTGAAAGAGAAAGAGAGAATAAAGATACACGCAGATGAGCCGCGGGCTTGAATTTCACCCGGAGCGGCTGTCATGTACAATGTCTGAGGGCAAATTTCGTCGAAGACCTCCGAGGCATTATCCGGCAATTTTGCGTAACCTCGAGAAGAAGAGAGGAAGAAGCAGTCACGAGAAAAAAGAAAGAGTATAAGGGAGAAGAAGGGCAGATTACGGCGCGAACGAGATATGCGTACGGGGACAACTTTGCAAATGATAGTTGAATCCTTCTGCCTGTCGGCAGAAATTCTCTCTGCTCTTTCTTCCTGTACAGGCTACATTTTCACGTGTAATATAACATCACGGAGAGCGTCATATGCCGGGCAATCAGCGTATAAGAAACAGTGAAATGAAACGAGTCTTCGCCTGGAAAGTCCTTTTTGCGTCCTTGCGGAGTTTATATTCGCATTTCGTATCTCATAAGCTCGCTTTCCTCATCTTTCCGTCCCTCTCTCTCTCTCTCTCTTCTCTCACTTTTACTGTCTCCCTGTTCTTTACCTTTCACCGTTATATCGCGCTCTTCCGTTTTCTCTCTCTCTCTCTTACCCTTCGCCTACATATACCTTTTTCTCCGTGTACAACTCCGAGACGGCATCTAATTAAAATGAAATTCTCGACTATAGTATATGAAGTTAACTTGAAATACGTATACGTTTTCAATCGAGCTTTTCCACTTTACACTTTCCCTCTCTTTTCACATATGCTTTTTAAATTTCTCTTTCATCTTTTTTTATCCTTATGTTCTTTATCGTTTTCTTTTTCTCTTATTTATTCTCCCGTTGTTTTTTTTCTTTTCTCTCCTTTAACATTATTTTCTTTTTTTCTTGACTCAATTCTTATCATTCATTTTTTCTCGTTCATCGTTCCGTTGCTTTTCTCTCCCTTCTTCGACTCTTCTACACCAATAACCATACATTTACTCGAGACCAAAACTTTCCTGATATTTTCCATCACGAAAATCTCGTCCGGCTCTCACATCCTCGAGGGGATTCCCGACCGGCGAAACGTCAAAGTGAAAAAAGAACGTAAAAAGAACGGTAACCTGCTTGTCCATTTTGAATCCATTACTCGTGCCATTTTTGCTCTTTTTTACTTCTCTGACCGATTTTTTTTTCTTTGTGGATTTTCCGTCGTTTCGTCGTTCATTGACTTTTATCACGTTTGCTGTTGAAAATTTTTTTAGGATCCCCTAACTTGAAAGGTGAAAATACAATCCTCATGGTGAAAACTTATGTCTGCACACGTGCGATTTTATGCCATGATCATTGTTCTAACCAAGTTTAATAATGATCGATCTTAAAATTTGATTAGATATACCTACGTCTATATTCAATTAAAGTCACAAATTCTCTTAAATGTGTATACGTTATTTTAGGGAATGTTTAATAGCGAATTAGAGATTGTGAAACAAAAAACAAAACCATGCTTTAAATTTAACATAATTTAAAGGACTATTTCTTTACACACATTGCAATTTCAAAAAACTTTTATTTAGAAAAATGTTGACTCGTGACATTAATCTTTTTTTTAATAAAAAAAACAAACGTTATCTAAAATATGAATAAAGAAAATATTTTTATGTCTAAAAAATGCGATTTTCACTTGAGGTCCTTCTAAATTTATAGTGTCGACTGTTATATGGAAATCAAACGAATTGTACACATATGCATATAGTTTTTTGCATAAAAAAATAAACACTGCGTACGATGTGTATATACGTATAAATTCGAGCTATTATTTAAATCTCACATGCATTTAGTAAAAGTTTCATGATTGGATAAAAATGCGATTCCAAGATATATGCATTTCTTTATTTGCTTTTTTACTTTTAGTTCCTTTTTCACGCTCGTTTCTTTTATAAGAATTGCAAACGATTCCCTCTTTTTCCTTTCGTCTTCCTTATCCAAGTATGTAACTTGCGCGCGCGTATACGAGGCATCCCGAAATAAGAATAAGAAGTCGACGCGGATCTTCGGGAAGAATTTTCAAGATTTTTCGTGGCTCCTTGAAAGAAAAAGAGAGAGAGAGAGAGAATATTCGGCGAAGCGTGAAGCGCAACGCGGCTCGCGCCGCAAAATTTATTTTCTCCGGCGTTTTGCAAGCGTAGCGTGAAAGTGAGTCGAAAAAAGTTCGACGAGCCGGAATAGTAAGGATTTCGAATCTCGTGTCGCTCGAAAGTGTGTCGAGGGTGCGGAAAAGCAGCGCGAGGGCGAGTCCCACCAACTTTTCGTGAATCGAGGCCTCTTTTTTTCCCGTTGGAAATCAATACAGCAAAGCCAAGGAGTACACGCACATACCATGCGTCCAAGTATCCACGTCACACACATTACACGTTTTTCTATACAAAAATTTGAATATCCCAGAAAATATTCGAATTTTTATAGAAAAATTCTGCAATCATGCAAAAACTTCTCAACCGCTCTCTTCTTCAGGTCTTAAAGCCTTTTTGCCCTTTCTCGCTTCTCCATTTGTTGCTTCCCCCATTTTTACTCCCATGTACCAAACATTTTTGTTAAAAAAATGTCTCAATTCGGTTGAACGCGTCCGTTAAAGCAGCGTTTGCAAAGCTTTGGATGGTCTTCAAAAAGCTTCTTCGCCTCATCTTTCCTTTATTGTCGCGTTCCTTTTGTTATGGATTTTCCTCTGTACACAACACAGTGTAGTGAAAAGAAAAACGAAGGGAGAAATAGCTAAAAACCTTCATAGGCTTATTTCAAGATTTTTGCATATTTTCCTTTTTATTTTTCATCACTTATTTCTGTTATCGGAAATCGATGAAAAACCATGTGAGAAATCAACGCAATTAAAAACAGTGTATTCATTTTGTTATGTTAGATAAATAGACGTATATAAAATAAATGTGAGAACTGTAGGGACAAAAAAGTGAAAACGTGTCATATTGTTGAGCGTTTTTTTTCTCATATTTTTTGAGGAAGAGGAGTAAAAGTAAAAAGTGCAGAATATGAAACAGGTGGGAGTAAAAAACTATAGAGAATTTAACAAGAAGAATGGAGCAGATTCCAATTATATATGGCGAATATTAGGGTGGTCCAAAAAAAATTGTTTAATTTTATTTTTTCGCGGACACACGTTTAATATCTTCAGAATGATAAAAAAAGAGGCCATACCAAATTTCAATCATTTAAAAAAATTTTTAGAGGTGGTGATTTCCAATTTTCTATTTCCCATTTAAATAACATTGGGAATTTTTTTTTCATTCGGAATTTTGTAGCTCGATAAGGAAGTAACTTTACATATGTGCCCTTATATAATTTTGTAGAAAATTTGATGCTCTACAAAAAAAGTGTCTTGTAATTTTTTGATAAATTGATTCCTTCAACAGTTATTCAAGATTAAAGTAGAAATTGCGTAAAAATGCACTTTTACATGTGTAAATCTGTATAAAATTAATTTAATGTAAATATTTCAACTAATTAATACAGCGAAAAAATGTTCTAGTAATTTTGCATTCATTTGGTATATTAAAAAGTGACTCACCTCAATATTCGTCTATTTTACAAAATTATGATATTGTACGTGATGATATTGCTACAGAGCCTTTTTTGTAAAAAAAAATTTTCTTAAGTTATAAAAGAATAGAGAGACATGATTTTGTACCACTTGACATTTTTTACAAAAAAAAACCCATAATATTTTACGAGGGTTATACAGATTTATACCTGTAAATCTTGAATAACTTTTGAAGAAATCAATTTATCGAAAAATTACTAGAAATTTTTTTTAAAGAGCTTCAAATTTTTGTCTACTTCTGTATCTGCGAAAAAATAAAATTAGTAATTATTTTGAACCACCCTAGTGAATATGGTGTATAGAAGAGAAAAGAACGAATATTGTATATATTGTTAAGACTGACTATAATGGTTATTTTTTATTTATCGGTCGCCTCGCAAAGAGTCCTTCGAATTCGGATTAGCCAATCTTGTACGACGATAAGAGAAATCGACGATAGAGTGAAGCTGCAATTTGCTTTCCACGAGATTTCTCCCTTCGTCCCTCGTCTCCATTGCGAGCACGTGGCATTCGCAAAACGACGATAATTTCGAGCCGAGCCAGCCCTCTCACGCTCGTAATCGCGAATCACCTTGCTCGCTTTCCTCCCTCGCGTGATCACCGGAAAACGCACAGCTGCAATGTCGTTTCCCTCTTTCTCTTCCTGTCCTTGTCTACATAGCTCCCCGTTTCTTGGAGAAACAACCTCGTCTCGGTTTCCAAGGGGATTTATTCGCGCTTCGTTGAATATATAAAAATCCAGTAGTCAAAGATTTCACCATTGACGCGCCCACTTTTTTCTCTACTTACACATATATAGGATACTTTTTTCTATACGACACGTCACGATGACAACTCTTTGAAAAAAATTTTTATCGCGAAAAATAAATGACAAAAATTATCAAATGTGACAATTTTTTTGTCTTCCTGTATATTTGTACCTATGTATTTTTATTTTTAGACTCCTTTTTTTACCTCGGTTGGAAAATTGCAATTGTCGCGACTAAAACGATGATCATGTCCGAGAGAAGTTGGACCAACGAATTTGAAAACTCGCCGAACCAATCTTCTCGACTCTGGAGTTTCGTCGCTTTTTCTTTCTTTTTATCTCCTTGCACGCCATACCCGCTGTCTGGATTCAGAAAATCTGTGCAGTGGACGAGCGGAAGAGCCGGTGGAAACGTGACGTCGGCCGAGAACGAAGGAAATTTAATCTAGAACGGTGTAACGGGCGAACTAGCGCCCGTCTCAGAAGGCACGAAGCTTCGCAGTTACGTTTCGCCCGCTCGGAAAAATTACGGGGATGGGGAATTGGGAAATTATGTAGATTAATTAAGGAATCGCGCAGCCTCTTTGACCTCCCATATTTTTTACTTCTCTCTCTCTCTCTCTCTCTCTCTCTCTCGCTCCTTCTCTTCCTATCCCTTATTCTTACGTCCCGCAACCAAAACGAACAACTCATCGTGCGTCGAGGAATTGAAAGAAATAAATCCACGAAAAATTATAGCTTTGATTAAATTTCATCAATTTTTAGTTTTTTTTTTATTTCAATTTTCATCGATATTTTTTACATGTAAGGTGAACATTATTCTAATAGTTCAGCATGTTCCAGAAGTTAAACAATACTTTTTATACTACATACTTTAACTGTTTTAATTTTTTTTCCATACTATAAAAATACATGTATAAATTCTTTTTTCCTACACGAATAAAATGTTTTTATTGATTTTTTTTATTCAACTATAAGAATATCGGAATATTTTAACGTTTCAGAACTTATTTATTATAAATATTGCTAATAGAATGAGGATTGTGTGTCACTGTAAAGAAAAATAGTAAATCTATAAGGAAATGCTGAGTTAAGGGATGAAGAGAAAAATGGATAAATAGGCTGTGAAGATTAGCTTTTTACAATTTATATAAATAGTATAATATAGCTATAGTCACGAGCAAACTGTGATAAGATTAATAATACGAAGCAATAGACTATATATGTATTAAAAAACTGACGAATTAAATAAGTGTATATCAAAATTAAAATGCAATATTGACTAAATAAACTATACTCTCCTACATATGAATATCGTTGTAAATAAAAATATTTACGATGAGTTTTGGATCGCTAAAATATCAGAAAGTTATTTAAATGTGAATTTAAAGCACATTTTTGTTTAAATATTTGAAAAAAAATAAAAAAATTAAACTCTGAGGTTGAACTATTGGAACTTTATAGTAGAATATTAATAAGTTTTATGCCACACAATTTTACACTCGTATACTATTTTGATACTTTTTAATTCTTAAATTTTTCTAAATGAATATAAATTTGTGTGTTTCAGGCGTTCCTCGAAATGTCAGACGAGGGTGCAGCCACGACGATGGTCACATATTACTCATCGTCGGGTGCGCAACTGAGGAACCGTGCAGTTTACGTACAGTACAGCAATCATCGCGAACTGAAAACCGATCAGGCGCACAGCAACGCGGTCAGTAGTCCCACAAACACCAACGCCAACTCGACGAACGTCAGTATTATTTTTCTTTTTCATTTCATTTATTTTAATTACGTTAGAGGAATACACACACACACGTATACGTATACTTTATTTAGAAAAAAAATTATTTCATCGATTAATTACGAGAAATGATTATTTTTAAAATATGTGAAAACATATTTACATACATAATACATATCGTTCACTGGAATACATATCGTTCACTGGAATATTAAGGTGTATAATATGGAAAGTATGAGCACTCTTTTAGAAGAATGACAAAATATGAAAATGAATATTAGTGGATTGGATGATCGATCATATTTTCAGCCCAAATTTTTTTTTTCGGGATCAAGTACTTCGCATACTGTCACTTGAAGAAAAAAAAAGGAATGTAACGAAATGCGAAGGAAGAAAAAAGAACCAGAGATCATATTTCGATACATTTTTTCTTCGGCGTAAGGCAAACAGGCGACAAATAAATTGCTTTTACCGGATATGGCGGAAGTTCGTCGTGGACGATCTGTCGAGCCGTCCAACGCGCGTCAAAGAAAATTTAAATGTACCGTGTGTATAGGGGAAAAAGCTACGATACAGTTATGGCACCGCGGAATTTCGAGTAGAAAACTTTTCAAGTAACCTCGCCGCCCTCGCTTTTTCCGCCTCCTCTTTTTTTTATCTTATATATACCTCGAAAAAAATTGCCCTTCCATCTTCGCAGAGTTTCCACAAGACGTCAGCAATCTACGAACTCTTTGCGCAAGGTGTGCACTCGGTCAATCTTTTCTATCATTTTATTGAGCTGCTAGGAGGGTTGGGCTACAGAATGTGCTTACTTTGACAAATTTAATATCGCAATCCTCATTATCACGATACCTCGTTTTATATTTAACTCTCTATAAGATTAACGGGAAATTCGATTGGAATTCGCTCATCGAAATATATCTCGATTGATTGGAACGCGTATGCACTGAGAAAAAATTTCAGTTCAAAGAACTAAATTCATTTAGTTGTCCAGAATTAGTTTGATTCAACTCTTTTTAAATTAATTGAACTTTATCATATTT
>JAPYYW010000798.1:0-40581 GCA_030522545.1 Cremastinae sp. A BG-2022a
GTAGTCGTGAAGGGTTTCTCTAGCGTTCCTATGGAGAGGTACTTTTATGAAAAGGAGAGAGGCAAAAAACAGAGCGAGTCGAGAGCGCGGAGCGTCCGCATAGTGGGGGTACCATATATATAGACAAAAATCTTCCCCTTGGGGGCTTTGCCGTTCTTATTGAGAGTTCGTACTGTAATATAGATATGTACATTCTGTGTATAAGAACTTAACTTTATTGTAATAATAGACAAAATTAACCAATTTATTTTTCAGCTTCAAATAAAATTACGCGTTTTTTTACGAGCCTCGCGAATCTAGCGAAGTAAAATTTTTTGTTCGTTGAGATATTATTTGAAAACCGTAGGTAAAATTATCTCCGCCGTATACTTTTTAGTTCACGAGGTCGAATAATGTTAAAGTGTCCACGAGGGCGTTACAGGAAAAAAAAGAAGTGAAGAAAAAAAAATCATATAGAATATGGGTCAGCATGGGTGTCTCTCGTTGTTGCCATTCTTTATCGCTTTTTTTTTCATCGCATAATCTTTCCGCTTCATTATATCCGTAGCGGTGAATAAACGGGTCTACCTTTTCATCCTCGCGCACACGTCGCTTCATTAACGAAGTGACATTATTTCGGAGAAGGCGTACACGTACGCGACCTCTGAATTGTGACCCGGGAGCTTCAATATCTTCCCGCGTTTCTTGACAACCCGCACCCTCGCGATGTATCGCGATCCTCATTAAAATAGCATTTTCATATTTGCTTATTTAGTTTTTTCTAAAAATCACGCACCAAGAGCATTTCATGCATGAAATTATTATCTTCCTGTTACGTGATGATTGAGTGAAAATACTAACATTTTTTAATCCAAATTTAATTTAATTTAAATGTAATTTTAATCTTAGGATATAGTTCTATCAGTACACAGTTAAATAAAAAAATTTTATCCGAGTTTTTTTTCATACCCTGCAGCTTTTGAGCTTACGCTTTTAATAAGAAAAGTTGTTGCAAATTTATTCGAGAATAAAACATACTCAAAATTCAGGCATCGAAAGTGAACGCGTGTACGAAAAAGAAAAAATTATTTACTATTTCTTTCAGAAACTACAGAAAGCTTCTTTGATGTACAACAAAGAGCTATGCGAAATTTTTCAAGTATTCAAAATTTTTAGGATTGAAAATCGTTATATTTAACACACGTGCTTTTATAAATATCCCAATTTCTATGTGGTGAAATCTCTTAAAATTTAATACACATATGCGTATCATATCAAAGAACAAATTTACAAATTTTCACCAAAATTCTAAAGAAAGGATAAAACTACCAATTTCACTTCTTCGTAAATTTTTCACTTGCATCGTATATAAAATTCTTTTTTTTTGTATAACTACAGACAGAAAAATATTTCCAATATTTTTAACTCGTAACTTGAAAAATATCAACTTTATCGTCATGTAAATTTATTGAGTAGTGGATTTTCCATCATTTTTCTTACGCATTACTTTTTACTTGGCAATTGACGAACAAGCGTTTGGATTTTCTATTCGCCTGACATACCTCATTCGCACGTCAATGAAAGTTTCGTGAACGAAAATTCTCTATTTTCCGGTGTCACGGCGAGAATTTCTCGGTTCGACGGAAACTGCGCCAAACGCTGAAGCGAATGACCAACACACGTCGACGAGGTTCAACGTACACGAGTCCAAAATGATTGACACTATTCCGTCAACATATTAATACTTAGCTGCGAAAATTCACTGCAAAAATACGACGTGGTATTTTTAGATTTTCAACCACTTTCCTCACAATAATTTCAATTTTAAATCGAAATAAAATAAAAAAATTATATAAATATATACCAAAAAAAATGAACCAACGGAAATATCGCAAAATTGCTCGTTTATATTCAACAATCGTTTATATTCAACAATCCAACGTGTGATTTTTTAATCAACATGTTTGAATTGATATTTTGCTGTTGTTGGAAGCGCATACTTCATACAACTTCACATAATGCGCTCTATTCTGATAAATTTATTATGAACTTTATGTCTTTTTTAAAATAGAATATTTAATCGCAAAATTTTCTATAGATTACAAAAATATTACTTATACGGGGCGCGATCCAAGAATTAACATAGAAAAATTAATAAAACTGAGCCATAAGTCAATTTTTTGGTTAATTCAATATGAATTATTGAATTTCACCTTGAATAGTTAACATTTTCGTTATCTACGAGAAATTTCCGATAGAATAGGCTCTTAAAATCGAACAAAAAAAATTTCAAAAAAATTGCTGAGACACACTAGGTCTCGTGGACTCATGAAAATTTCAATTGGCCATATATTTTTTTTCTCTTCACAAAATCAACTTTATTGTGCGTAATTCTTAAAGTTTTTTGCAAAAAAAAAGTGAATGGCGCAGGAATCACGTTGATTCACCAATTTTTAAAAAACATCTAAAAGTGTTTCATTAAAACCCCTGTCAGTGAAGATTTTCCTTTTTGTGAAGTTCGGGTATTTGAACCGAGCTAGGTAATTTCGGCAGTGAGGATATTTCGAGGGGAAATCGGCGCGTGTTTACAAACCCGGAGCGCAAGCGAATATCGTGTACGGGAGGGCCGAGAATGTTGTACTATTTTCCGACAAGGACTGTGGCATAGCGCTACGCATCAGCTTTGTACAAACCGCATCGACGTACCTGCGGAGTCGGTCTGCTTCGATATTTACTGTTGCACTATGTACACGTGTAAATGTATGCATGTTATCCAGGGAAAGAGAGAGAGAGAGAGAGCTGGAAAGGAGATGGAAAATGGAGTCACGAAACGTCATTCGAGACGGAAGGAAGGAAACACGTGCCATCGAGATCGCAAAGTGTATGACACATGGATGGAGGAAGACTCCTGGCCGAGTGCCTCCGGTGTATTTGCCCAACTCGTTGAAATTCCTCCTGCACCAGCGTCTGCCATTATTATCTTCGGCCCGGCGTGCCCCGCGAGATTGATCTTCCTGCATCGTTATATTCGCCCGTATTATCCAAGTGCCCAGATCTCGCGTGTGTTGCTTAACAGAATACAACAATGAATTCTGCAGACTCGATATCCTACTTATCTCACTCATGCTTTCGGGATTATAATAATACTTTCGAAAACAAAATTGTTTCTAATCGAAATATAAATGTTTTTTTCCCACACTTCTGCCGAGAATTCGCTTTTCTGCCCTACAGAGGAAAATTGAGATATTTTTATATTACTATTGAAAGAGTATTGAAAAGTTTTTGGATAAATGCGGAGAGAGCTCTAAGTTGAAGGGAAAAATAAAAATACATGGCACTCAAGAATTTACAAATTTTTGATGCCCAAAGAGACAAGTACATAATGTTTATTGAAATGACGTGGAATGGCACGTAAAAGAGATAGAAATTATGAAGAAAGCCCTTAAAACATCTCATTTGCACGGTTTATATTGAAGATCGAAGTTTAATTGCTTTTCTACGTTGATTCATCGGAGAACGCCGCGATTCAAAGTTTCATCGCTCTCGAATAACGATGTCTCGTTAATAATTAAAGGCGTTGAGAAATATTCACGTCACATTTTCGAACCGCGATAGAACAAACTTTTAATAAGCTATATGGAAAACGAATTTTAATTATCATCCAGCTTTTAATTGAATCAAATTACAACACGAAACAATTTTTTTTAATAAAGATAAAAGAGCTCCCTGAAGATCTTGAAATTTTGAGAACTTGAGATATAATTGATATTCGAAAAATCAGCTGGAAGACTTTGCCAGCTATTGTACAGGTAATATTTTTTGCATTGTGAAATACTTTAAAATATACATGCATATACTCATTTTAATACTAAAATAATGAGATTTAAAAGTAAATGAAAAATGAAGAGGTCGGTGAAAGAGCCCGTCTTGTATCGAAAGCTTTCGAGACGAAACTATAAAATCGATATCATCGGGTCAGAGCTCAAGTCCCGATAATCCAGTGGAATAGAAAGAGCTCGGAGCAGCGATATACTATATTTGTAAAAAAGGGAATAAGAGTAGTAGGAAAAAAGGAAACGAGAAAGAAAGAAAGAAAGAAAGAAAGAAGCACCTGAGTAGTATTAGCCGAGACTGGAGAGATCCCTTTAAAAGGGCATACGTCTTTAATATCTGAGATCAGAAGCACAGGATTTATATGTATATATGTATTTATGTAACACCACTGATAAGGAGCCTGAGTGAGAGATAGCGTCGATATCCTGTGGTTTTTCAATGAGCGCCATTTCTTCCTTTGAAAGCGACTGAAAAGGAAAGAAAATTCAAGATCACCCGATAAAAGAACTCGAGAACTTTTACCTCTATTTTTATTCTCTCCTCACCTGCGATATCACGTATTATATAAATCACATTCTACCCTCGTCAATAAGTCGGTCGTATAATGAGCCAAGGAATACGATTTAATGCTTCAAGTACTATTGGCAGGCTTCCAGATTAATAGATACGAATTGCATGTCATTTTTTTTATATTCTCATTTTATTTCGAAGTATAGATAAAAATTGTTATGTTTCTCTGTCACAGTGAGAATATTATACGAAAAATTACTATATTTTCATGCTATAATGACGTTTCAGAGATATAAAAGTAAAAGTTGAATCATAAAAATGATTAGGATTTCTTCACTATTATCAGCACAGTACG
The DNA here is from genome assembly GCA_030522545.1 of Cremastinae sp. A BG-2022a. Classification (NCBI taxonomy): domain Eukaryota; kingdom Metazoa; phylum Arthropoda; class Insecta; order Hymenoptera; family Ichneumonidae; species Cremastinae sp. A BG-2022a. Next base: position 4,679 of record JAPYYW010000798.1, read on the forward strand.
ATAAGACTTATATTTAATTAAATAAAATAGAATTAAAACAAATAATGAAACAAAATAAATATTAAAATAATTTTTTTTTCTATATCATTAAAGAAATTTAAAAATCTGTTTTTAAAGCATAGCTCTTTAGTCATGCAGTGGAATTTAAAAAAAAACGTATAGGCCCTTTATTGAACTTGCTAATCCTATATTAAAAAAGACACGAGACCTGCTAATCTCTCTTCATTAAAAAAAATTTAACGTTCGCTGCTTTGGAAATAATGACATTGGTATTAGCATTATTAATTTCGTCTTGCAAAAATTTTTAAGAATTACCCATCATAAAGTGAATATCGTCGAAAACACGAAAAGATATCGCCACTTGAAATTTCGAAATTTTCCTATTATTTTTGAATCTTGCAAATACAGGCTGGAGGTCCTTGAACGCGCTAAATATTCTCAGCTCACTTTTATTATAACTTGTACGTGTAATAATGTTAGAAAAACTTGCAACAAAATTTTCCACTATTTATATCAAATATACCTAGGCAAATATACCTGAATAGTTCGGGAATTGTAAACATTCAAAAAAAAGGGAAAATTAGGCGAGCGTAACGAGGAAAAAAAAATTTCAAATTTTCGTTAATGACTTAGTCATTAGTGTTTCCATGGTGATCGGTCGAGATCGAGTGGAAAAACCGAAAAATGTCTTAATTGTTCGTCTTAATGACACAATTTGAAATCAGTAAGCCGGTAGAAAGTGTCGTGGTAAGACGTGTCGGGTCTTATAAGGTAGTTCGTTACCGAAAAACATTTCGTTGCTATTTGACAAGTTCAATTGAGTGTCAGCGTTATTTTCATTCATACGGAAAGTGAATAGTGTGATTCAAGTGTTACAAATTTATAATATCGTTTCGAAATACGTCCAAAAAGTACCAGTGTGGATGAAAGTGCTGTCTAATTAATGCAAGTAATCTCGATCTTGCTATTTTATTCTACATATTATTGTTTCTGTTACATTAAACGTATACAGTCTTTTAAATTCGCTAGAACAGTTTTTTAATAGCGGTTTTGTTTCGAATCACTAGGTTTTTCATCATAAATTATGAGTAATATATATTTTAATTTAAATATTCGATGGTCCAATTTTTACTTGATTTTAAAAAAATATAAAATATAGTGAGTTTGGTGTATGGTGTGGTGAATAAAGTGGTGAATAAAGTGCAAGGCCCACGGAATATATTCAGCAGAAAATTAGGGAGATTGGCATCGTCCCTGAATGAATCAACCTTAATAAAGCTGATTTCGTCAAGAGAAAGGTAAGACATTGCAAATTAAAATTTTCATGGATCCACAAGACCCAGTGTGACTCACCGAATTTCTTGAAATTTATTTTTCTCGATTGTATGACCCTATTCGATCGGAAATTTCCTGTAAATAACGAAAATAATCATTATTCTGGGCGAAATCCAAGAATTCATATTGAAAAATTATAAAAACGTATCGAAAAGTCAATTTTTTCGATTTTTCAATATAAATTCTTGAATTTCGCTCCAAATAAGCAGCATTTTCGTTATCTACAGGAAAATTGCGATCGACTAGACTTTTAAAATCGCGAAAAAAAATAAAAAAAATTTTGCCATTTTTTGAAGGTATAAATTAACAATTGCACATTATATCAAAGAAGATTTTTTTGCAAATTTTCAACAAAATCCTAAGAAAATGATTTTTTGATAAAACTACCATAAAACCGAGGTCTTGGAAAAAATGCACTTAAAAATTAAATCGCGCCCCGTATCTGTCACTCATATAAGTTTTGATGATGATAAAAACGAGTATAAGAACTTTCAGAACTTTACAATTCTCTTTTTGCCAAGCGGGACAGTAAAAAGCTTTTAACTTTGTACAATACAGGTAAAAAATATACATATTCAGATGAGATTATAAATGTTTCATTCATAAATCTCATATAGAGTCAAGTATCATCGGACGACCTTAATTAAGAGTAAAAAATCAGCTTATTTTTTTGACGTTTGAATATGATTTTTTGTCGGCTCGTTTTTGGTCTTTTGACGCGGTGTCCAAACATTCCCTTCTGTATTTCTGTCCGGGCGTTTCTACGAGGCTTCAACCACGAGTCTCGGCGAGCAAATATAGCGAAGAAGAAGTTTCGGACGCGTCTGGAGAGAAAGCAGTCTAGGTGTATACCGGAATGCGGGTCACGAGCAGAGCGTTCGATATGTACATCTAAAATCCTCTATCCTCCATCTTCCCAGCACGAGACTCTTCCTTTTTATCCCGTTTTCGTTCTTTCTCTTTCGCGCACGCTCTTTGTCCTTAGCGAGAGTTCTTCTTCGGGCCGAAGGAGAGTATTTCCCTTTGGCAAAAGCTCACGAGCAGAAACCAGAGATAGACAACTCGGAATACGTATATCCCCTTCTTTTCCCTTTTTTTCCCTCATTTTCTTCTTTTCCTCGCTCTTCTCTATATATCCCGGGGTGTACAATGCACTCTTGGCAAATCCTTTGTCACTTCTGCTCCTCTCCTGTATCAAGAAATTCAAAATTTTCTCGCATTCTGTCACTGGTAGCGAGAGCGCGTTCACGGATAATGGAAGCACGACTGGAATGAAAGTTCGCGAATAAAAAATGCTTCGAGATCGATCGCAATTCAAAAGTTAGCGAATAAAATTTGTTCCAACTTCGAAGAAATCAAAATCTGAAGATGATTCAATTTATTCTACTTTTGTTTACTTATTTTTACTATTTTAAAAACTGTTTTACACGGTCGCTCATATTTATCGTTTCAAATATACGTTGTTTTCAGATTATTTATAAAAATATTAAATAGTCAATTTATTGGAATCGAAAAATATAATATAGTTCAAAAATTATTCGATATTGATATTTTAGTATAATATTTTTATATGTAAAAATCCGTATAAAATTTAAAAACGTTTCGTCATCTATAGAAGTCGAAATATTTAGGGTTGAATATATAGTGACTTTTAAAATTTCTTGACTTGTACTTGGTAAGATCCTTTCAAATTGAATCCACATATTCAGATCACATTCAAGAACATTTGAACAAATTTTTAAGAAAGTCTGTCAATATACATTGGAAATATTTTTTTACGAAATAAATATATTATACGTTTTATTTATTTTACTTACATTTTATTTTACCTTTTGTTTATTTTGACGAATATTAAAAATAGATAAATAAATTATAGTATAATTATATAGATTTTTGAATTTTTTGTCGTTGAAGGGATGCTACGGCGACGCAGGGTGGCGCCTTGCTCGTGATGTCTTGCTACTATTGTTGCTGCTGCTGCTACGAGGACGTCGAGGCCCAAGAGATCGGGAGAGCGTCGAGCTACGGGAGGAATATTCGTGGAAATTCGTACGCGATTCGCGCTGGGAAGACTCGAAAGAGCGGAAACGGTCTCGGTATCGCTTCCGGTATTTCGGCCCTTCTATCCCTCGTCATAGTCTCAGTGGCCATTTGCACGGGTCAGTGGCTCCTCACCGAGGAGAAATTGCCGAAACCTTATTCGGCGAACGCCTCTGCTGAGCCTGACAGCAAAGTAACCTACAGCGGCCTTTGGAGGGTCTGCGTCGCTACGAGTAAGCATATAAAATTTTCAAATGGCTTCATATCTTCCTGTATCCTCGTTTCATCAAATTTGCTTCATTAACGTGTTCCTCATTAAAAATTTTCGCGAGACGAAAACGTCCATTATATCATTTAGGCGCTGCCGAAAGAGTCTCAAATTCAAAAAAACCAAAAAAACAAATTAAAAAATCTCTTTTTTCGCTCTTTCATCAAAAATTTAATTTTATCTTCTCATTAATTCCATAAATGAGAATGTTTGTATGTTTTGATTTTTGTTATTCAAGCAGATATGGTGCTGCAGAGTATGAAATTCTATACAAATCGACTGACAGACATGAAAATTGGTTTGAATACATATTTACATTCATTGTCAGAGAAAATTTTCGTGCTGTTCGTTTTATTGTGATTGACGACCAGGTAGCGATTAAATATATTAATTTTTATACCGTTCGATGGAATGCTCAAAAATTGTTTGTAAATACGTAAATTACACAATTATATACCGTGAGGCAGCCACCATAACCTGCTAGTTTGTGATAATTTAAAAAAATCTCAAAAACGTAAAATTTTCAGAACCGATATATTACTCTCCACAAAACAAAAATATACCTCTTTCGCATTTACATACAATTTTTGAAAATTTTTGCGAAACGAGACTACAGCATGTGATGATAAATTAATTTTTTGGACAGCCTCTTTTCTTTCTCCATCGTATAGTCATTTTTTAAAATTTCTTTCGAGAAGAATGAAAATAAAGGGAAATAAAAATGAGGGTTATTGCGATGCCTCGGAGACACCTCGGTCATGAGAGACGGCCGCGGGGACCATTGAATTTCTTGTTTCTCGAATAAACGCGACTTTAACGCAAATGGATAGAGGCGTACACGCGTTTGCTTATTTACACACTTTTCAGCAGCGAGAGGATACCGAGATAAAAGTTTTGGCCTCGCTTGACCAATAAATTTCACTCAGCTCGGAAAACGCGTTTATGAATCCCTCGCTGGGAATCCGAGGCGCGTATCTTCGCAACGCGAACCGTCAACAAGGATGCATTTTTCTCTCGCGAAGAATAATTGTGAGAACGAGCCGGACGAATATATTTTCACGAAAATAAAAGCGAGAAAAAGGAACTAGCCGCACAAATTGGAAAGCAAAAATTCCGCGCGAATGTTAATCAGGAGATTAAAAAGCGACGGGGCTGAAAGAAAATAATTGGGAGTGCGGCGGGGCGGGTCGTAAAAAAAAATAATAAGAGAGACAAAGGACGAGTGAGAAGAATGGAGATGAAAAAAGGGTTGAAAAAGTGCTTCGTTGTTGCTGACACTTGACAAAACGAATGAAGTGAAAAAGGGGGGGATGGGCTTGGAAAAATGGAATTGGATTGCGGGCTGGAAGATTTTCGAAGCTTCCGGATAGTGAGTTCGATGACGAGAAACGCGCGTCGAGGGAGCTCGCGAGCGATAACGGCCAGGGGGAGGAAAATAAGCTCTCGTCTCTCTTAGTCTCCGGTAGTCGGTGAGCAGGACTGCTGGGAGTACGAGGAAATGACTCGTTACTCGGCGCACCGGAAACCACTCTCTTTCTTCTTCCGTCCCTCATTCCGCCGCTTCTTCATCCACACGCTTATTCCGCCGCATTCCCGGCGATTCGAGCTCGCTCAATTCCTCTCTCGATCGAAAAAATCTTGAAATCTTAAATTTTTCCTCGTCCGAGAGTCTGCAACAGGAATCCGTTCACGTTTCCAGATCGTCGAGAGCGCCGAGTGGAAAATACCCGAGAAAGAAGAGACGACTTGCCCTCGCTTTTTTTTCTCTCTCTCACTCTCTCCCTCCTTTATTTTATTTTCGCTCTCTGCTCATCCGTTTCGTTTTTTTTTATTTGCTACGCTCTTTCTCCCTGAATTTTCTCACTCCGTCACGTTTTCCCGTCGCTTTATCTCCTTCCTATCTCGCCGTTCGACAATTTCGCGTCTAACGAGTCAAACAAGCGAACGAATCGCGAACGATTATGGCGACCAATTTTTCCGGATGCTCGATCCGGATAAAAAATGTCCAAAGCTATAGCTGATAAAAATCGGAAAAAATATATCGTCGTTACCTCAGATCCGCGTCTTTTTTTCGATCTTTACACTATAAACTCTTTGTACTTTTTATTCGCTCATTTCACACTTTTCAACCCTCCTCTGTAATCTTCATCGTAAATTTATTTTTGCTATATTCATCCCTCGGGATCGCTCTTCACCGGACTCGATATAAATTTTTTGAAATACATTTTTTCCCTTGTTCCATTATCCTCGCAATAATAATTCACGTCGAACGGATACCTTCGTATTCCCTCGTAATGCATATTTTATGGAGACTTGTCTCTCCCGCGCGTTCGCGATTTTCGATCGTTCAAGGCAGCCAATATGGCACACTTCCGGCCCATACCGGAAATGAGCGTTTCGCTCTTGCCAACCCGATTCCTTCGCCTCCATCGAATCTCGCTCGATATTGTATGCAGCTACGAAAGTTTCTCAATCTCTCGAACAAATGTTCAAAAGATTTTTTATCTCGTGAAAAATAAAAATATAAACATATATATAAATAAATTCTAGTTTCAAAAGCTATCCAATTTTTTTGTGATATTTTTTTATGCGTTTTACTCTTGCCGATTTGTTTCCTTCACTTCTATCGAATCGTTTGATGTGTACAACTTTAAAGATTTATTAATTAAAAATGATAAATATTAAAAATATATTTTTATTCCACGTGATGTAGTCCGAACAAAAAGTTTTGTAGGTCCGAAGGTTTACCAAACTCTCAAACAAATATTCAAAAGATTTTTATATCGCGAAAAATAAAAGCAAATAAAAGTAAATGAATTTTAATATCCATTGTTTTTTTTTCCAGATGTTTTTTGTGCGTTTTACTATTGCCGTTCCGATTTCTTCGTTTCTATACATCGCATCGTGTTCCGTAACCGTAAAAGTTTATCAATTTCAAATAAAAAATACGAAAAATATTTTTAACCACTCGATGTAGCCTGAATAAAAAGTTTTATAGCTCCGAGCGGTTTTCCCAAACTCTCAAACAAATATTCAAAACATTTTTATCTCGCGAAAAATGAGCAAATAAATAAATGGATTTCAAGCCATTCGGTATTTTTTTTCCTATTTTTTTATTCAAATATTTTTTGCGTAATAATGAGGGTCGAGTTTCATTTGATTTTTTTTTCTTCACCGTAAAAATAGCGAGATGAAGCCTGTTTGCATTTTCCTTCGGTGGAAAAACGTTCTCGAATGTTAAGCACGTTTCCCGAATTCGTAACACGCGTTACTGCACCGCGAGGTTTGCACATCGTGCAAACTCGTTCGGTGGCAAGGAAAAAGAGAAGAGAGAGGGAGTTATTTTCCCAGCAGCCCCGTAGTTACAACCGCAACGACCACTTCCGGGCCGACGCGTGTTCCTCATGACGAGTGGCCCAATACGTCGCGTCGAAAGCGAAAAATGAGGAAAAAAAGAGCATCGAGGAGCGGAAAAAACGTGAGAAATGGGAAATGAAGGGAAATAAAACGAGGGTTCGCGCCTTTTCTCGCCTCTCGTCTCCTTTCATTTCGCATTTCGAACTTTCTCTCACGGACTCGTTACTTCGCCAGGAAATTGCTCACACGCGTGACGATATTTTATAAGCGTGTAGAAAGAGAGAACGAGAGAGGGAGAGAGAAAGGGTTCTTCGAATTTCCATTTCAATTTAATTCTAAAAATATAATTAATTAAGAATGTTGTATCCAAAGCTACAAATAACGAAAAAATTTTATATACGCATGAATACTCGATTGACCTATTATCAAAATTTTATCTAAATTGAGTGTTACTTTTTTAATAAAAAATTCTTAAAGTTGAGCTTTTTCTGTAGGTTATACACACACTCTCTTATTTTCCTGAATTTCAATTATCACATTAAATAAAACTTAATCAAGTGACACCATCGAAAAACTAAAATTCAATAAGTATGATTTTTTTAAAACAAACATAATTTGCGTATATATTCAATTAAGCCAGTCACTTGACTTCAAAAAATTATTCGAACTACTTTAAATAAAGCATACATCATATGGAGATACTTTTTTTAAAAAATTGGAACATAGACTTACAATAACAAATGATACATTAAATTTTTTCAATAAAATGTGATTCGAAAAGAATTTAAAAAAATTAATTATATTAACGAGAACACTTTTATAAAATATTTTTTTCATCGTCCTAATTTTCGTTTTCCTCTCATTCTCGGTGGTCTAATTTTACAGCCTCTCGCATGCAGTACGAGTGTTCGAGTATCGATTATTTTCCTAACGAGGAATACAGCCCGGATCCGAGTGACTCGACGATGGCAATTCCATGTGAGCTTAAGAATAAAATTGATTTTTTTTCAATTGAAAATAAAATCCATATAAAATAGAGGTATAATAACGAAATTTTAATAACGAGCCTGTATTTATTGATTTAAAAAAAAATATATTTTTATCGCTAACGATTCATCAGACGCAGTCACAAAGTCGGCGACATTTTTCTTCGTGGCGACGTTGCTCCTCGTGATTGCCGAAGTTTGCTACATCACGGCCCACGTGACGAGGCCCCGCCACAAGTTCTGTGTTTTCGTCGCCGGCATCGTTTTCACGATCTGCGGTGAGAAAATGAATGAAAAAGTCCCCCCTCATAATTTTCTCCTGATAACAAAAATAAAAGACAGACGTTTTTATCGTCTCTATTTTCTTTTTTCTTTCGAATCAACAGGTCTCCTGATGCTCGCCGGGATGGTCATGTACATATCTGTCTTTAAAGCGGAAGTCGGAAGCAAATTGCGACCGAGATCCTCCTTCCAGGTGAGAAGAATAACTGCGTGCTTCTTTATTTTCAAAAAGAGGCGAATAATGAAGAAATTTCGAAACATCTTTTCGGCTCTCAAGAATCTATACACACTATGAAATGAATTCGATCGATGGAGGCTTTGCTCTTTTTTTCTCAGAAGAGAGAAAGCTGAAAGACGTTTGTGAAAAGAAGGAAAAAAAAAAGAAAAGAGCGGAGAAGAGACGATTTGTAGGATCGGGAAAGGGACGAGAGGGGGGAAAAGCGAGACGAAGTTATAAAACCTGGTTGCCAACCGCAACGGGAATGTCCTTTTTCTCGGATTTTATCGTCAGTCGAGCCAATACGTACACACGAAGAGACGAGCGGACGTTTGATACGAGAGGAAACGTGTCGTGGTTTGAGAAAATTCGTACTGCTGACTTCTCCCTCTCATCTCTTTCGCGCTCGTTCGCTGCGACTCTCTCTCTCTCTCTCTCTTCGTATATATATACCGATCGCAACAGCTGCTGAACTTTTTCACCGTGAAACATTTTCAATTTTTCATTTTCAGGGCCCCCCGTTCACTTACAGATACGGCTTCTCCTTTTTACTCTACGTTAGCGGTTTCATCACGACCGTGGTCGCCGGAACTTCGGCCATATTTTTGTACATATCCTGGCACCAGAGGGACCACGAGACGAGAGATCACAGACGCAAAAATTGCGGGGTGGGTGTCCGCCACTGGGGAAGACGTTACTATTTTTCCAAAATATTTGTCTCGTTTCCACACCAACACTCGTTATCCTCAAAATGGCAGTTACCTTATTTTTTTTCGTATTTCATCTTGAATTTGGCTGCTATAAAAATATTGACAGTTTTGGAATAAATTTATACTAAAAAAAACTCCTCTATGCAGTTTAAAAAAGCCAAATTTAGCTTAAAATATGATACTGAGCAGAGAAGTTAAGAGTCTACTCTTAACTTCTCTGCTCAGAGTAGACTCTTAACTTCTCTGCTCAGTATCATATTTTAAGCTAAATTTGCTAACGTGTATACTGCCCTTAAAATTACAAACAAATATATAAACTTTGGACATCAGTTTTTCAATTATTCAGGTTTATACTGTAGTATCTTAAATAATGGATATAACCACATTATCATTGGTAATGAGAAAATAAGGGTGTTGAGTGTGTAGAGAAAAATAAACAAAAGTTTGACGTTTTTCTCCCATACGAAGTCGTTTGAGAATAAAAGGGTTTAATTTGAGGCTATCTTTGAGGTAGTAAGAAATCGGTATAAACTTTTATATTGCTCATTAATATATTTTGAATAATTTGCGGTAATAATAAAAATTTTAGTGAATAATAAACTTCCCTGCGAGCGGAGTTGCTATAAAAAAATATGTGAAAAATACATCAACAATAAAGAATGAACGAATTTTATGTTTTGCGTTTGAAAAATATGTCGCGAAATTGCATTTTTTTCGTATAAACTATTTCTGGGAGTTGTAGAAATGGAAAAAATAAAAAATTCGCAGTGAATCACGTTCGGCACATTCCCAAGTCGATAAATGATTACGCCACGGGCATGCACGGACGAGCGAATCCGTTGTGCTTCGCGATCCCAAGGGGTGAGTTCCGCGGTGGTTACAACGAGAATTCAGTAGTTAAACCCAGCGACCGGTCGGACACGGAGCGAAAATCCGGCGTAGAATATTCGGCCTGGCGTCCTCGCCGACAAAAACGGCGTAACTCCCGTGATTTATAGTACTCTGGAAAATCATTTTTTCCCTCCCCTCATCTCGCTCGTTCGATGCGATCGAACGAACTGAGAATTTTCATCTAGATGTAAGCATTTTTTTGCGAGCTTTGCTCATTTATTTTTTTTCTCACGATTTATTCAGTTCAGTTGTTTTTTTTTTTTCTTTTATTCTTCATTTTTATTTTTAACTTCGATTCGACTTTTTTAAATTGATTTTATACTTTTTTTTACATATTATATTTACACTTTAGGACGTGTATCATCTGAGCAATTACGTTCGCCGGCATCCGAACCTTCATGGGCCGAGCAACCCTCAGGCAGGAAGTTTCATCTGCGAGCGACATCAGAAGCGCTACTTCTTCGGTAGAGATTCCGTAGATCACATAGATTTTGATGAATTCCTGCCACCCCCGCCAAGTCTCGATTATCACGACTACCCGAGACAGTTTCCTCGAGATCTCACGATGCAGACGGTTCGTTATTTCATTTTAATAAGAAATGAGGTAAACGTCCCAATAGTTGGACAGCTAAGGGTTATCTAACTTTATTTTTATTTATATAAAATATTCAAATATAAAAATCTGCTTAAAATTCATATATAAAATATAGTTTGATGTTTTAGAGAGTCAAAATTCATTTTATGTGTTAATTTTAAACAATATTTCTAGTAAATAAATACTCGAACGTTTGAATATGTATACGATTTTATTGAGAAATAAATAATTCAAATGTTAAAAATAATACAGCAAAAATTGTCAAACTATGGGGACATGTCTATCTATTGGGACGTTTACGTTAATTAAAAAATATTTAAACAAAAGGGCACAAGATACATTTTTTTTAATTTTACAAATTTCAGGTAAGCACGACGGCAGACGTTCTTCAGGACGAATCGAGTCCGAGCGTCCAGCACGAATTCGTGACTTTCGATCTTGAGGCTCCGTTCCCCTCGCCTCCCGCTCCGCCCCACAGATCGGCCGAATGGCCACACGAGACGTTCAGACGAACCACTCCAGTTTGATATACCGTCAGGTAAATTTTTTCAATCACTTTCATTCAAATTCATACTCGTTTTTGTAGAAGAAGAAATATTTTTTAGTTTTTATTTTCAAAAATCATATTGATTTTAAAAATGTGCTATTTAATTCATTTTAACGTGAATTTAATTTTTTTATTTTATTAAATAAAGAAAAATAAAACGATGGCAAAACCCGTAAAAAGATTTTGTGCTGTACGTATTTTTTATCAAATTTAAAATATTTATTACGCTACAATTTGGATTGCAGATACGGGACACTTTGATAACAAAAATGAATCGATGTGTGAAATAAATGTAGGAGAACAAATAAATTTGTGCAGTGAAGACTTTTAAAAATTTGATAACGATTTTTCGTTGCAATTTCGATTGCAGATACGCGCGATACTTCCATTTAAAAAATGAATCGATGTGTGAAAAAAATGTAGGAGAACAAATAAATTTGTGCAGTGAAGACTTTTAAAAATTTGATAACGATTTTACGATGCAATTTCGTTTGCAGATACGCGATACTTTGATATAAAAAAAATGAATCGACGTGAAAAAAATGTAGGAGAACAAATTAATTTGTCCAGTGAAGACTTTTAAATATTTGATAACGATTTTTTCGACGCAATTTTGATTTCAGATACGTGAACGTAATTTTTTTATTACATAAAAGAAATAAAAATAAAATTGTAGAAAAGTATGTAAAAAAATTTTTTTGGACCGTATGCATTTCTTATCAAATCGTTAACGATTATTCTGTTGCAATTTTTATTACAGATGGATTTTTATTTATTCATTTTGAAAGTAAATACCGAATGTATTTTCGATTAATTCACTTATTTTTACATTTAAAAGTAAATAAAATAAATAAAACTTTAAGGTAGTTATATATAGGTGCAGTCAAATAAAAAGTTTTTATCTCAATTTATATCCATACCATGTGGTTTTTGAGCTTAAGTCAATTAAGAAAAGTTGTTGCAAATTGTTTCAAATTGAAAAAATCATAATCTTAGGATTTTTAAAAAAAACTTGAGGAAGCTTGTTTGAAGTACAATAAAGAGCTATGCTAAATTTTAAGAAGCTTCACCATCTAGATTTCAAGATATTTAGGATTGAAAATCGTAATATATTTAACAATGGCTCTTATATGGGAGAGCACAGAAAATTAAAATTTTTAACACTATAAATATCTCAATTTCTACCTGATAAAACCTTTTAAAATTTTTGGTACGCACATGCGTAACATATATCAAAGAACGACTATATACCAATTTTCACCAAAATCCTAAATAATCGATAAAACTATAGAACTACCTTGAGTGTTAAAAAATGTAAGAACAAAATAACGTGTAGCACACCCTGTAAATTTTGAAGAATGCGATAATGGTTATTTCGATGCAATTTTGATTGCAGATACGCGAAATTGGTTGAGTATCACGCGTACGAGGCGAGCGAGGATGACAAAACGGACGAGAGCGAAGTTGAAAGTTTAACGACAGGATGGCGCGACGGAGAGGAATCCGAGGAGAATGAGGAGGAGGAATCGTTCGCGATTAACAATAACGCCACGAGTTGCGTTACCGAGGCAAACCGGTGCGATGAAAAAAACCGTCTGATCGACTCGATGTTGCTCGAGGACGGGGCAACGATAAAAAAATTGCCGCCGCAGAGACAGTGACGATCGATGCGCGCCCGCGAACGCCCGTTACGGCTGAACAAAACCGAACGAAAAATAGAAACAAATACGAGAGAGACCCCAAGTCGGGGACACAGGGACCGGGCGAGAGTGAGAGAGACAGGTAGAGAGAGACAAACGGATTCGTCGTTTTTCTCGCTTTTTAATTAAGCCACTGCCACTAGAGAAAACTCAACGAGTTGTAAAAAGCGAAAAAAGCACGATTATCACCGTTCGGCAACTCTTTTTTTTTGTTTTTTTCTCTTTCTCCGTCTCTCGATTTTTTTCCAGTGCACACACACCATCGGGCAATTAGCGTACGCCAAACAATCGATAAGTGATACTAAAACGAACATTAGCAATTAATTAAAGAATCATTGTGATCAAAATAATTGCCCAGTATCTCTGTTTTTATACTCGATACAAATTTAGATCATTGTTTGTAATTAGTTAATTTTTTTTTTCTTTTGTAAAGATGCTTCCAGTATTGACAAGCGTCACGAGACTGCTAAGGTTTTATCAATAGATTGATGTTACGAGCGAGACGATGAAAGCTGAAAGTACTATTTGCCAAAATCTGTCAATGATTGTTGAGAATTCTGATCAAAGAGTATCTCGATCTTTCTCCATTTTACAAAAAGTAAGATGAAGATTCTAGTCTAAATATTGTATGTTATTTGTTATATACGTGTACATGATACGGTTAACGAGACTTTTTAAAAAGACTTTCTTTTATACTTTAATATTTTCGAAAAGAGGAGAATAAAGTTATGAATTTATATATATACATACACATGATTCGGTAATATCGACTAGGATTGAATAAATGATCGCGCTGAAGAATAAGAGGATGGGCATGGACACATTTCCCGAACGATTGCTCACAACGTTGCAAAAATGAACCTTAAAAAAAAAACAAAAAATTATTTAGAATACAAAAGTACTCTGAACAATTATTTCAGCATTCTATCAAATTGTTTTAGATCTACTTTCGTCCGTGCCTGTCGAAAAAGTATCCACAAGATTTTCTCGCAATATAATTCACGATATGATATATAAATATGTGTAAATATTATATAAACATGAAAATATACAATAATGTATCGTAAAACAATGTTGGATATTCGAGACCAAAAGGACAGGTCGATCGAACGTTCGTCAATCTTTTTTTGTACCAAAAATTTCAGGATCGACGATTTTTATAAAAAAAAAAGTCTCGACTTGTCGCTTTCGTCTTGAACTTGCCAAAAAAATAGCTTTAATGTTTATTACATACATATGTGTCGTTTTATAACATGTATGTATAATATTATTGCTTGAATAAGATATTATTCAAGCGAGTATTTGGGAATTCGAGCACTGTTTTGTCATCAACACGATTCGCCGTTAATCCGTATTATTATATCTTTGTACTTTGTAAGAAGATAAAGCGTTTAGTTCAAATATTACGAAATAATTGTATTCGTATCACATGATTGTACCACATTTTTATATCTCATTTTTTGCATCGTATAGGTTTTTTTTCATAATTTCTTCGAGACTGCCTTTTAATTACAATAATCGGGAAAATCAGATCCCAGCGCACACAACCATTCACACGTCTATACAAATTATCATTTTTTTTCCATTCACACAATCAACTCTTTCTCAGATATATTTTTTATCCTCCCATCATTTTTGCGTATAACTTTCGTTCCTTTCTTTTATTTTTTTAACAAATTTATATACAATTGTCTTTTTTTTTCGGAAAATCGATTTTCCTCCTTCCACCTTCGTTTTTTTTTCTCAATTCTCCAGAGACTTTGATTAAAGTACAAGCTACATTTTTAAAAAGATAATAGAGCTAGAACAAAGTATACGTGTTTCTTATCGTTAATTTTTTTGTTTTTGTTTCTTCAACGACCGATTATGGTCGGCTCGTCAGCCATCGCGATTTCCTCGGTCGGCGCCTTGTCTCGCTTTCGTTTTTTCGAAAAAATGATGAAGCAACAAGCAGCCAGTAAATTACCGAGAAACACGAACCAGGCGAGCACGAGGGAGTAACCGTACTCGAGTATCGCGCCTTTTGGGAACGTTTGATAAAGGTGCTTGCTCTCGTACTCGACCGACGAGAGAACCACCTGGATCACGACCATCGTGCAAGCAGCTGTGAAGAAATAAAATTCTCGAGTGAGTTCATCCAATGGAGAAACTTTTATTTTGCGTTGGAAACTTGTCGACGATTATTTTTATACCTAAACTTTTTTTTCCCCGTTAAATGTTTCGTAAAAACTTTTCTCCGCAAACTTTTGTTCATAAAGCAGCTCATGAAAAATTTTCCATCATAAAAATATGTCCCGGTATATGAATTCTCGTAAAAATAGTCGAATTGCCTTTTTTTTGTTTTTGAAATTTATTAATAGACTCACCGCTAATGAAGTGAATCCCGCCGGCCAGCCTCTTGAACATATAACGGGGATTTCTAAAAGTGTAAATCGAGAAGCTGAAACCCATCAGCATAACGAACATGCTGATAAGAGCGAAGGAAACCTCGGTCCTCGCGTAACCTGAAAAGTCAAAGAACCCTCAACATTCGTCTCAAACAAAAATTCTTCAATTCCTTCATTATTTACAATTTTATTATTTTTCTTACTGAGACTGGTTTCGTCCTGATAAATTTTTGGATGTTCAGGAAACATGTCTTTCTGAATGCACTCGTCTGAAAACAAGAATATTATTAAAAAATTAATAAGTTTATACAATAATAATAATAATGGTGAGTAGAATATATTATCGATTTTGCAATTTCTTGTTTTCTTTTTTTTTTTACTTACAATAAGAGACGAGCTTGTTGGTCGAATTGTCATCCGAGGGTACTAGACCATGGACGCAACCCTTCCACAATCCCTGGTTCCGGTAGTTAAGTCTTCTTCCAGGTTTGCCGGCATCGCCGAGAGGCAAACCACTCTCCTGATCGGGGGCTTCGACCGTGAACCAATAGTCCGTACCGATCGCAATCGCCCAAACGCACACCGACAATCCAACCAGAATTGTGCATCCTAATAAAACTCGCCTTTCAAACACGATCTAAAAAAACCAATTAAGGAAATTGTAAGGGAATTTAAAAGTCTGTAGAATTGCCTGAAAATATGATGATTTGATTTTTTGAAGCTTTGCCATCTAGTAATCGAGATATTAATTGTTTAAAGTCGTCACATTTTTAAATTAAAAGTGGTAATTTTTTGAAATAAATATTTCAATCCGCATGGTAAAGTCATATATTTTGAGGAAATTCTGTCTCAAAAAATGTCAAGTGACAATTTTACAAATGTAAAATTGTAACTAAATAGTTAACACACTCTGTTATTTAATCAACATTTTTTTGTTTATTCTTCTCCCATTTTATATTATTTTAAATTTAAAAAAAACAGCTCTTTGAGTATTTATTACAAATTTATCATGCACTTCCGTTAATTATTGAAAATATTTAAAAATCAATTAATCGGAATATTAAATGAACATTTCAATAACCAGGAGTTTCTCTTTAAAAAAAGTGAGTGACGGTTGAATAGCGGCCCGGCTTCCCTTAAGTGCATTGTCGAAAACGTAGTTACAGTTTGAATTTTTCGCTCAGTGGACGAGGGGAAAAAGATTAAAGATAGAAAAGTGGAATAAAAGCTCGGAGCGATGGAGAAAAAAAATTCGACAGCTACTTTTGGACACATTGAGATTTCCGGGAGGAGGAATACAACGGCGGATGGCGAGAAGGGAAATTCGATCGAAAATAACTTTCGCTGTAAAATTGGCATTACAGGGAAAAAAAGAAAGAGGAAGGAAGGAGAGAGCGAGGGAAGAGGGGCCAAGAGGGAGGAAGGGGAAGAGAAAAAGGGGAGGAAGAAGAATGGCGAAAAAGCCGAGAGGAGAAAAGTTCTTGCGGTATCGGAAGCTGAAAAGTGCTGTTTGCCGGGGATGCGGGAACCACTTTCCGGGTCATGCTGGTATAAAAGCTCCCTAGGGAAATCGAATAACAGAGGATGGGCCAAGAGGCAGGGTGAAACCACTGAGCTGGGGCGACGGCTCGTAAGAGACATCGAAATCAACCTGTATTTTCCCTCTTGTCACCGTATATTCTCATAAATAAATATAAATGCAAATATAAACACGCTTTTTCCAGGAAAAAGAAGATATAAATTCAACACGTGAAATTGAATTATAATCTCTATGGTACAACGCATGGGCTTTATATTACATAGCCCATTCTAATTATTAACGTATAACATTGAAAAATTGTTGTTTGTAAAAAAAAACTTTTTTAAAAATATTTTCCTAAATAAGAGGTTTTTTAATTTCTATCTTTTTATTTTTTTCTAGATTAAAATAATCAGTAAACTAAAATTTTTTTAATTACACGGTAACCAATAAATACTTCTTCATGATAATTGACAAATAGTGTAACAATTTGTAAATAGTAATTATTTATTTTTTACAAGACAGACTTTATAATTTCCGTGGAATTTAGCAACAACATATTTCAGTTCTATCAATGTAAAATAAAGATTTGTTAAAATGTTTTCTTAATTTTTGACATTATCCTAAAGTAAGAACGAAGCTTGAAAAATGTTACAAATTTTTAACAATAAATATTTCCGAATCTCTATACAGTTAAAATTCATTATAAAACTTTATTTCTATATTTCTCACCTGATTGTACAAAGCTTTCATTCGACTGGCCATCTCGTCGCTTCGACACGGGATGAACCCGAAAAGTCTCAAAATTCCAGTTACAAATTTTTCCTCGTATCGGAGTTATTCACAGGCTCGAGTTCATCGAATTATTTAGCTCACCGGTGTCGGCGATCCGTCAATTAAAATTCGTCACGATGAATTGACGGATGTTCGCGCTTCGGGGCGACGAATCAGAGAATCGTGGCTCTGCCGTGGTTCATCGACGAACCGTTTGAGCGACATCCACTGCGGTCTCGCAACCCGACGAGTCTCATGTTTTACACTTTCAATTCCAGGCTGACGGATGAATCCATTCGATGAAACGAACTCGTGGATCTTTTTTCTGCTTTTTTTTTCTCACCCTCTTTCTTTTTTATCCCGTTCAAATTTTATTCGATCGATAAATTTTTCGCGGATGGATGAGCTCTCGTTGAACGAGGTTCCTGATCGAAAAGCGACGAATAAACAAAACGAGAGGGTGGGACTAGAAATAGTGAGAAGAGAGAAAAGCCGCGGTGACGATCCCCCGTCGATCAAAATCTCGCGTTTTATCACCCTTGCAACCCCTTCGGGAATTGTTATCGCGATACTCTCGCAACGAACGCACAAAACGCATCCGCGCCGGATCACTCGACTCCATTTATCACTGGGCACAAACTTTTCTTCGATTCAATCACATTTTCGTGCCGTTCCGTCGTTAAAATCGCCGCACTAAGCGCGACAGGAAAAAAATTCAGTCAACTTCCAGGTGAGCGAGTATATTTTCAAACTTTTATTTCGAATTACTTCTTTTTTTTTATTTACGCCCAACGATTGGTCCAAGTTTCGCCGAATTTCACCGAAAAATCTGTCTCTCTTTCTCCCCCGCACTTCAGTCTTTTTATGCGATTTTTTTACGACTTTTTCCTCCTCGTCGCTTTAATTTCGATGCTCGATCCCGCGTTATTTCTCTTTTTCCCTCGATTTTCACCAGAAATAAAAATTCGTCGAGACTCGCTGGTCTGTTTCTTCTTTTCTTTTTTCACAAAAATATATATTCGGAGCACTATTCCTCTTATTTTTTCGCGTATATATTTGTAAAAGTTTTGCTCTCGCGGCCTCGTTCACTTTTATTTCGCGCGCGATTCTCTTTGATCTCGCGGCCGAGGAGCGCGACGGTCCTCGGGATTTACATTTCCGATTTTTCGTTCCGGTGGCGTCTTCGCCGAGCTTTTTCTTCCCGGCGCGTTGCTCGTTCGAGACACCGCAGCGGACGATGCATGGAAATAAGACGTCGGAAAAAGGAGCGAAGACGCCGGGCTTTTATAATAATCCCAGGAGTGCCCGTTCCACTGACTCGTGTTCCTTGTCTCTGAAATGACAGCGAGCACAGAAATACGTCAGAAAAAACACATTTCAAAATATTTTCTCTAACCTATTTGCTCCGTTAAAAAAAAAGCCTCTGCCTCGTTAATTTTAAGTAAAAAGAAATATTTTTTCTTTCTGAAACTTAGCTAATACGTCGGGAAAGCGGGCACACTTTTATCGCCACTTAAGCGAAATGTGCGTGTTTATAGAGAAAAAAGAAAAGAAAACGGAGGGGAGAGCTTTGAAAGTCGGAGAAGAAGATGAATAACCGCGAACCAAGATCTTTTTTTTCGCTCGTTTTTTATTCTTCACCCTCCGCGCTCTTCAATTCAACAAGCCTGCCTCGATCATCCCTTGTACATAAAACCCTCCATATAATAATTAATCATCCTCGTAAATGCACTCTGGCTCCTCTCCTCCTTCCACATTTTCCCTCAATCGTTCTCCATTTCTCATCAAATCCCTTCAACTTCACTTTATGACTCAATCGTGACAGACAAGAATTCTTTGAGCTTCGGTTTTAACGCAAAAACGTCTTACTTTTTTACCTCGTACATTTCATTCAATAGTACAAATTCTTCACCTTTTTACTTAAAGCTGTTTAATTTTATTTAATAGTAAAAAGTATAAAAGTATACGAAATACTACTTTTACCAAACATTTATTTTATATATGAGCAATTCCACCGCAATTCAACGACGATTTTAAGGTGACCTCCTCGATTTCTTTTTCATTTTTTAAATATGATATTGTAGATGCAAAATAAAATATTCATGCCAATTCTTAGCCCCCTATCTTGACGCGTACAGAAGTTTCGTAAATTTCTTTAAATATTCATAGCTTCTACAGTAGTTAAATTAAAAAATTGCAAAAAAATTAAAACATTTCTTTAGCATCTACAATAATATATTAAATAAAAAAATCGAAAGGGTCATCGTGAAATAGTCGTTGAATTGAGATGGAATTACTTATATGCTTAAATATTTCAGAAATACACTAAACTTGTCTGTTATTTGTTAAAAGACCAAAACTCCCTGTATAATAATAAATCATTCTCATATAAATGCACTGTAAAATCTCCGCAAATTTTTTTTCCTCTTCGCACGAGACTTTCTTATTTTTCAATTCAATCGTGACAGACGAGATTATATTTCAGGCTCCGATTAACGCGAAAATTTCTTACTATTGTCTCACAATATACAGAGTAAATTCCATAAAATACTTAGAATTCTTAATTTTACATTTTGCAGTGAATAAATATCATTTTGAAACTTTGACTCTTGGAATAACTTTGTTTGCTCCAAAATTATTTATTTCAAATGTTAAAGTATTTTGAAAATTTCACCAAACCCGTTTGATGTTTGTTTAGAAGCGAAAACGATTCGTTTCTCGCGAATCTGCGGAGCGCGTCGTCGGCTCCGGAGACGATCTCGAGACTGGCCGCTGGCGGTCGTCAGTCCGCAATTTTAAGACAACATTGTCGTTGCCACCACTCTAACGAGGCTTTTTCTCAGGTGAGCCTCGGCAAACAATGAACTATATATGCACACAACGCAAAATCCCGGCAGGGCGGTTCAACGTGTGTTTACAAAATAGAGACGCCGACGTGAGCGATAGAGATACGAAGAATTTTCAATCTTCGCGCTCGTGCCAGACAGTTTCGACATTTTTTTCGCCTTCTTTTTTCCTCACACCCCCTCCTCGGGCTCGTGCCAAAATTCAAGTGCGACAAATAATAAGGTGCACGACACTCGGAATGCGATAATTTGACAAACATTTTCTCGTTTTTCCTCGACGACGAAAAAAAAACACTCGATAGTCCGAAAAAAAAATTACATTTTCATGATAATCAAAAAATATCTCGGTTCTTTTTCGGCAGAAAAAATTTATTTTCGATGAACGACTCATGAATCACGAGGGAGAATCGCCGAAGCAACGGTTTCTTTTCTCAGCAGCGAGCATGATCGGGCAAAATAGCGGAGGCAGAAGAAAGGAAGTTCAGCGGATATTTGTTCGTAGATAAGACCGGGGAGTGGAAAACGATGAGGGTCGAGACCGTGATAACGTCGTGCCACCATATTCGGACAAATGGCAAGAGGCGAGGATTCGCTCGCTGCATTAAGGAGATCGTGCTGTGGTGAGAGTTAGATAAAAATCTTTAAAAAATATACATGTTGTAAAGTTAATAAAACTGCACAGAAAGAAAAAAAAATTTGTATAGGTCATCGATCATTCGAGTGAATTATTTAATTTCAAAATGTGCAATTTTAACACGGGTTCTTATTGCTCGACATATTTCTTGAATATAATTTTTA
The DNA here is from genome assembly GCA_030522545.1 of Cremastinae sp. A BG-2022a. Classification (NCBI taxonomy): domain Eukaryota; kingdom Metazoa; phylum Arthropoda; class Insecta; order Hymenoptera; family Ichneumonidae; species Cremastinae sp. A BG-2022a. The sequence goes on from JAPYYW010000798.1 coordinate 25,931, forward strand.
AAATAATTAACGATTAGACAGCCATACAAATTTTTGATTAACTTTTTAATAAATTACCAACGATTCATATGGAGTCGTAAAAAACGTTAGTTAACGAGGTAATTTTTGAAATAATTTCAATTAATGTTGAGCCTCTTATATGTTTAAACTGAAAAAAATAATTTCTTTAATTATCCAAATATTTAATCCAAAATATTTAAAATTAAAATGTTTAAAATATTATGTGAACTCAATTGACAACGAGTAGCAGCACGACCTCTTTAAATCTCTTCATAAATGCCTCTACGTGGGTGAAACATTATTTATTTTGCGAATGCCCGTTGTTTTCGCTCTGGGGTGGGCGCAAACAAATAATGATAACTTGTTCAAACTTGGCAATCAACATGCCTCAATGTTAACTAATATAAACAGTAAACTTTTTCATTTTTAATATTTTCATTTGTACAAAAAACGAAATTTATCCGAATTATATTTCTCCTCGATATAATTTTTAAAAATTTTTATTATTAATTAAAAATTATGATTTTGTGTTTTACAAAAAGCGAAACAGACATTTTTTCGTTTGTTGTCGCAAATTATCGCATCGAAATCGATAAAAGGACGCACTCGAGGTCTAATGAGAGAATAAGCGGTAAATAAAACGTGCAGAAAGGGAAGACGAAAGAATCATAAGAGAGGCGAAAAGAAAAAAGAAAACGACGAGAGAAAAAAAGAAGAAAGTTTCATCTTTGCTAAATAATATTCGACTCCGTGACGTCAATACGCTGACATATGTTATATAGGGTATTCCACGCCAACTGGACCAATGCCTGACCCTGACCATCTCGAAATTTCATCGATTGAGTTGTTTTACCAAACCCCAGATGTCCCAGATCCGAGTCAGTGTGCATTTTTTTTCTCGTGCACCGGAAACAATGAAAAAATCTCTTATGATTTTTACAAACAACTTTAAATCAATAAACACTTTTCAAAAGCAATTTCTTTTTTTACATTTCTTCATGAATAGTTATTTCGGTCGTGCTAAAAATTATAATGAATAAATGAAAATAATGGATTGAATAAAAATTAACGTATAACATTTTTCTTTAATTTCGTTATAGATTTTTAATGTTCATCAAGGCGTGACGCAACAAAGCGAGTTTTATTCGGTGTATCAACAGAGATCGAGGTCAGGCTGAAACATACGTTGGTCACAACAAAGGCGACGAGATATCTCGTTGGCCCCTCATTTCCGTTTAATCTTCCAAACCGACGATTCATCTTCGTCGTTATTTCGAGGGTACAGCCGCGAATTTTCGAGGCTTTTTATCACGGAGGCACTGAGTGACACTTCGTTTATTTGACGATCGGAATCCCCTTTCCAGGCGGCCATTAGCGCCCGACCGGGCTAAAATTGTAAGAAACACAACCCGAGCAGGCGCGCTTTCACGATATTTCCATCTTTTCGTTTACCCACTGACCCTCGCCATTATTTCCTATTTTCTCACAAAACGTTCTCATCCGAGAGAAACGTAATTACGAATCCCGGCAACCCCGCAAGCCAGAATTTTCTCATTTTCTCCAAAAATCCACCTTCCAATTGACATTTGAAATATTCTTCAAAAAAAAGCATCCCGCAAGTATTTTAATTTTAATTTTATTATTCTCGTATAATATTACATATTTTATTGCGATGTAAATAATAAAATTCGCCCTGGAATGAGACACGAAGAAAAAATTTGACGTTATTTCCATTCGAAATTCCAGTAAAATTCCAGACGAAAGAGAAAGAGAGGAGGGAAAAAAAATAGCAATTTTACGAATTCTCATAAAGGGAAATTTTGATTATTCATCATGGGCGTTGACGGGCGATGAAAATGAGAAGAATAAACGAGAGGAGAGAGTGAAAGAGAGAAAGCCCAGTTCCGATGGCCTTTTCCTTCAATTCCCCTCTTTTTTCTATATCTCGGAAGAAAGACGCGCAGTCTCCTGATCTCTATTTCGGTAGAGCAAGCACACACCGTTTTTTTTTCTCCTATTCGCACTCGTTCTTTTTCCGTCTATCCTCCCCGTGCGCCTTTCCTTCTTTTTCTTTTTTATCTCGACGATATTTTGGACCCGGCAGCTTTCGCCGTGCTCTTTTAACTCGATATATATACGCACGAGACCGGTGCAACAAACGCTTCTCGTCGTTTCCCTTTGTTTTTTTTTCTTTTTATTTTCTTTCTCTTCTTTCTCTTTTCTCTCTCTCTCTCAGTTCTCTTCCAATTTTTTCATCAAGATCTTCGTTCCGACCTCGATATATCCGAGAGCTCGTAAAAGCAAAAGTCCAACCGTAATACGAATGTGCGAAGAGCATCGAAATCACGATATACTCGATTTTATTAACGATTCCGTCACTCCTCCATTCATTATCCTCCAATTTCTCTCTCTATCTTTTTGACAGAGAGCCCAAGGATTACGAAGGCTTACAGTTTTCCTTTTATTTCGGACAGAGACGAATTACGATGCCAAAAGGTATTTTCTCCTTTTATAATTTTCCTTTCACGATAATTTTTTACATTTCCCAAATATATGCTTCTCATATAATTTATTGTTTTCTAATGACATCTTCCAATCAAAATTTGTTCTCATATCATTTTAATCTGGGCATCATCGTTATACAAGTTGCAATAAATTTTACAAAAATCGTACACTATTTTGAATATGAAAAGAAAAATTATTTTTATGCATTGTTTTTATTTTGTCCCGTATATAAATATTTGTTTTTGAATGCAGAGATCGACCACCTTGCTGTTTTTCATCCTTCTCTCTTTGGTAAGATACTTTTTGGTTTTAGCGGTGTGTCTCGCTCACCCCGAATGGGAAAAATACGATATAGAATCGAGAGACGGCTCAAGGGATCCCGCGGCGTGTCTCGTATTTGCCCAGACTTTTTGGTCCGTGGCCAAGATTCCTTTCGAAATTATGGTCTCCTCCTCCCCCCCCCGCCCTCGAACATCACCGGCACAGCGGGCTCGCACACGCGTGCAAAATTTCACTGATGCGCGATTCAGTGATATTTATACACGAGCGTGCTTTACATCGACACGTGCGCCAAATTCATGTATTTATTTACTCGTTTATTTACTCGTTCTATTGTTGCTGATGAACCTCCAATATTTCCCAAATAATTCTCATCCATTACACGCATATATATCCCATAAAATTGGCGTCACAATCATATTTATCAATTATCTGCTTGCTTCAATAAAATTATCTCCTTATAAAATTTTTCGCTACACTGTTTTACACTGTAAACAAGTAAAACAGATGAATATTATATGAACAATTCCATCTCAATTCAACGACGATTTTTGAATGATTTCTTCGATTTTTTATTATTTTTTAATATGTTGTTATTATAGATGCAAAATAAAGTATCCATGCCAATTTTAAGCCCTCTTTCCTGACGCGTACAGAAGAGTTTCGTAAATTTCTTGAAATATTCATAGCTTCTACAATAGATAAAATATCGTAACTTAATAAGGGGTCAGGTTTTTTGTTTTTTAATGTACTTTTTTTAAATTGAAAAGTGAGGGAAAAAAATTTCAGTGTCATTTTAGCCATTATAAGCTCAAAAATTGAATTTTCTTTCAATGGGACCTCTTTGATTTTTTTTTCAAATTCACAACATTTTACATAACATATTAAAAAATAAGAAAATTGAAGAGGCCATCCTAAAATCGTTGTTGAATTGAGGTGGAATTGCTCATATGAATCGTCTCAAACGATTTCCAAGCAACTCGTACTCGTAATTTATTCATTTAAAAAATCGTTTATGTGACAAATCCTAAAAAATCTGGTTCTATCTCGGGAGTAGAAAATTATTAGCTAAAGAGGTATAATACACGTTTATGATATGTTTGTATATTTATATGTACATTGTATATAATGGAAATATCATGTCCGTCACGTCAACGTGAAAAATCTCATAAACCTTTGAAAAGATAGGTCGTAAATAATCCGTCCTACATCGTCCTTCTAAATATAGAATTGTGCGTAATCAGGGAATGCTTGTCCTCCTACGTCACGGGTACACCGTCATGAGAAACATCTAGGCGATTAAATATGAAAATGTGCTCTCTGAATGTCTCTTTATGCACTCGGATATGAGAATTTCACGGATCATTTGGAAAAATGGCACTCGGACTCGTCGCAAAATCTGCAGTCAGCTCACAAATAAGTCTATATTATTTTATATTAACATATAATATTTATTAATAATTATCTAACAAATATAATATATTAACACAAATATTTCTAACATTGTGTGTATATTAATGACAATATTATATTTCATTAATATAATATTATATGATAATATTATATTATATTAATGAAATATAATATTGTATGATAATATTATATTATTGATAATATTATATTTCATTAATATAAAAGTAAAATTAATAATGTATTTATATAATTGCATAATTAATATACATGCTTAACAATAAATACGTTTATTGTTAATTTTATTTACTGTTGTCTTTTTTTAATAGAATAAACAACTGCAATGTTTTTTAAATATATTTTTAAAACAATGTATTTGTAAAATTTGATTGCTTGGTGTATTCAGATTGTGCTTATTATTGTGCTTGAATATGTGCCTGGTTGAGGTTACAGGTAAAATATTAAAAGGCTTAACTTCTCGGTCTGACAGCGAGCTTGGAGAATAATGAGTTTTCGGTGCCAAAATGTCACGAACGGGACGGAGATCTTTAACGAAGAATTGTCAAGATCGTTATCATTGAAAATAATTTATCTTTCGTTTGTGCTGTTATTCTGTTCCATTGTAATAATATTCGTGTGATAAATCGCTTCGTAAATTCTTCCTATTTACGGAGAGGAGCGCTCGCGTAATACATGCGGAATACGAGCATCGAACCTGCACGTTAATGACGTATGGCACATTAAAAAAGAATGCACCGATAGGAAAAAGCGATAAATGACTGAAAAACGAGAATTAACTATTAGAAAAAATATGATTTCTTATTTTTAATTATTATATTAAACCTTCAGAAGTAAATATCATCCATAAATGAATGTGAGCATTTGAATTTGCCACCACTTAAGATCGATGCAAAATTTTTTAGGGTAATAAGCCTCTTAATTTTATTTTATTTTTTATTTTTTAATTAATTTGTGTGTCATTTGTTAATTTTTAAAAAAATGTAATGCGTTAGACTATATCATTTTTTGTAAAAGTACGTGCAATATATTAAAAATTGGTTCTTAGTGATAAGCTTCCAGATCGTTGTGAAATTTTTATAGGTTTTGGAAATATTGGTAAAGAGTGTGTAAACCTTAAACAATGTTTAATTTTTTTCGATTTTGGATTCTATAAAAAGCTCATCTCTATATCTCTATTGGTTGAAAAAATGTTGAATTCGACAGTATCTGGTCAATTTTTCGTTTCTTGCTAGTTCTTATCCCAAAATCCTCGAAAAAAGTCATCACATTTCGTTCGTTTTTATGATCATTTCTTTCGCCGTTTCCATATCAGAGATAGAAGAGAGACACAAGTTATCCGCAAATATTTGCTAATGAAATACGGCTCACGCGGAAATTCGAAGAATAAAAGTGTGTTTGCCCGCTCGATGGAATATGTCTCAAGTTACGCGGAGAGGAGAGCAAAACGAAGCCCTGCAATGATCGGTTAAAACACGAGAGGATCATCCATAAGAGAGGGAAAAGCGCTCGTAATCCTGCACGTTCAAGGTCCGCAAACGAGGAGAAGAAAAAAAAAAGAGGGACTCGCGGTAACAAAAATAATCCCGCGATTATTAATCCCGCGACCGACGAGTTACGTGACCGGATCCTAGAATCGGGATATTTCGATTTTTGCAGAATTCACGCCTCCCCGTGTGTGTTTGTTTAAGAAGAAGAAGAAAAAAAAGAGAAATCGCGAAGACACCGCGAGCGTAAAAAAGTAAATGTGCAGCCCGTCGTGCGTATCATAAATTCGGAAACATCGGCGATACCTCGATGCCAAATCGTAAACACAAATCTTTAGCTCGGAGCAAGTGGTTTTCTCAAATTTGATTTTTCGCCAAGACGCTTCTTTCTTTTACTCCCGGCGAGAAAGAATTCGCGAAAAGCGTGGGGAAAGCGAAATGTGTGCGTGCCGATTGACACATCGTTGTCTCGTTATACTTCTTTTTTTTTCATCAATTTCGAGGTACCGAGAACTATTTTTTCAAACTATCAAAAATAAAGAACGAAATTCGCGGAATTTTGTACTTCAAAAAAATATCTTAATTTTAAATTTCACGTTAATTCTCGTATCGAGAAAAAAAAACACGTACAGAGACACAAAATTTTGAATCCAAATAGAATGGAAAATAGTTGAATGCGAAAAAAAAGGGGGGGGCGTGTAATTATTTTCTTAGTGTGGAGGAAACGAGAAGCAGAGTTCGAAGCTAAATATTTGTTCCGATCGATATAAATACGCTCTAGAAAGATCACTTCTCTCGTCATTCTCTTATCTCGTCTTTTCGAATATTTAACGCGATTTCCCAACTCCCGAAATCGTCTAGGATGGACAATAAACGTTTGTCTCTCGGTATCTGAGTGCGAAAATCTTTTTGGCAATTGTTACGAGCTTTTAAAAGAGGCTCGCAAGCTCTCATTGTCTCTGGGTCACGTACGCTTCTCGAACGTCGGATTTACGAGAAGGAAAGAATTTTTGGCGGTGCTCAAGATTAAAAAAACAGAGATTTTCTGGCTCGTTCTGACGAATCTAAAGAAAAAATATCCCCGAGAGAAAAATACACGTTAAAAAGATTCTCTTTCAATGGACAAAAGTAAGCTCAAAAGCGAAAATTTTATTTTCACATTATATAAAAGAGAAAAATTGATAAATCCTGTTGAGGATTGTAACTGCGTGAATTGAAATTCTCCAAGTAACTGGGAAAGAGCTTTGCTCTGCTTATACAACAGAAAAACCCTTGAATCGTGTATTGAAATTGCTTTTTTTCGTCACGTTCGTGCCTCGAAATCTTTTTATTCCCCTCTATACCACCCACATTATTATTTTTCCCTTTATCGTCGTCCCTTTTTTTCAATAATAATTCTTCACATTACTCCATTTTTCGTTCGACCAGTCACGCACCTTTTTTTCCTCGACTATACGGATCTCATCCTGGACCCTTCCCATATACTTTCTCTATAAATTATTCTCACCGACGAAAAGACTTCTCGACGTACTCTCGTACCGCGAAAATATTCATATCGAAAAAATGAACTCTCGCATAATTTCGAATCCCATTTGCCTGAATTTGCATGCCTCAAATAACGCTGAATAATTCAACTATGCAAATTTTTTTAAATAAAGGAACACAATTATTTTTCACTAAAAACACATTTTCAGTTGTGCGCGCAGTGTGTCGTGAAAGGAAAAATTTTGTTTAAATGTAGAATATAAACATTTGGCGTGTTTGAAAATTCGATTTATAAATAGAACATTTTAAAAATGAGCCAAGCGGGGGTGAACGTCGTTTTGTCTCATTTAACACAGACTATATACGTGCCAATCCGTTAAAAGCGATTTATCTCCTCGCGAGGAGATCTGTGAATTGCTCGCTCGTGTTGATTTCCCGAGAAAACCAATCGAGAAGAAAAAAAAAAAAGATAAATAATCGCAACCAGAGCCAGAGATTTTCTTTTTTTTTCGAGTCACAGATGAAGAAAAAAGCCGAGAAAATAAAAAAGCAGAAACGTTTCCAATGGCTATTTCGACGCCGCTTTATTTAGGTAAATTCACCGATAGCTGTTTTATTTTATTCACCAAAGTCGATGGAAAGTCGATCGGAATGGGAGTAAGCATAATACGTACGCACACAAACTGACTATAAAAGAGTAACCGACAATCAACAAGTGGAATCGAAGCTTATCTGACGCTCGAAAATATATGAAAATGTGTGAGGCTTGAAATCTATCGAATAATAATATTATTCAATTTTCGTCCTCGCGATAAAATCGCATCGAACAATTGTCACGGATTAACTCAGAACAAAAATCATCTGCTATACAGAAATTATTAAGATAGTTCATTAAAGAAAACGCAATAACCTTAGTCAATAAAGATTTTATCTAATAAAAACGAGTATATTTGATTAACATATTTTCAAAATTTTATTAAAACTAACAGCTTTGTTTTTGGATGAAAAATTCTTAAAGTCAAGCAATTTTTGTACGTGTATACGTTTGTAGATTATGCTTGTGTTAAAAGTGGTAATTTTAAACATTTTTTGAAAAATTGCCACTATAATAGTTAAAAGTAGTAATTTTTCAAAATTACCACTTAGATTATCAAATGGTAGAGCCACTTTAAATTTTGCATACACTTTAACTAATTCTAAAGAAGATTTGTGTAATTTTTGAAGAAATGTTATCTGAAGAAATTTCAAGTAATGATATTTTACATTTAGTTTTCACGTATGGCCAAATTTAAAATGGATCGTCACGGTTGTACCATGCGTTAAGAGCTTTTATATCTTTTCGCACTAAAAAATAACTATCCATATTTATTTGTTGCTCATAATGTTTTATTATTTGAAATCGTACTGTGAATTGTATTTAAAATTTTCAGTCTCGACAACACTTTTCCTTGAGGTTTATTTACTTTTTGATGTTTTTGAAGGCGAGACACTGTTGGGCCTCGAAAAGTCATCAACAAATGAACCTGAGCGAATTCGGTCTAGCTGAGTCCCCGAAGATATTTCGAGACTTCGCTGTGGTCAGTGTCGCCCACCAGTTGAGAATCAACAAGTTTCCACAAAATACAGACTAGCTGAATTACGCCCTCGTGTCTAAGTGCACCCTGGGCCACTTAGACTCGACACTGCACAGACACTTTGAAAGACCACACAAAAGAATACGAACGCGGCCAATTCGGCGCTTCGATTTATTTTTGAAAGCTTGATTCTCTGAGAATTCTTTTTTCCCACGAAAAAATTTCATCAGTGAGACAATAATCGTCGAGTCATAGAAAAATAAGAGAAAAGTGTAGTTTCGAGTGGAGTTTTTATGTCCAAAATAGTCTAGCGGTTGTAAGACGAGATACGATGGCAAAAATAGTCCATGCAAGCTCTCGCATTCGCAAATAGAATAAGATGAAGCAGGAAAAAGGCATTCAGAAAAAGAGCGAGAGAAAGAGAGAGAGAGTGAGAGACGAAAGTCGAGGCTCTATTTGTCGCCATTCGCATTTGTCTCTCCTCAGGTGTCTCGCTCTCGATCTCGATCTCTACGACACGATCGTACGTCAAAAAAAGTATTTTCCAAGGAAAGTTTTCGAAATAACGAAACTGACCTCTCCTTATTACGTTAAAAAAATTTTTTTACGATATTTTATATAGCTACAATTATAGTACAGCTAATTAATTAATTAATTAATTAATTAATTTTAAATTACTCAATGGAAATTGCCAATTAAACACAGTGTTCTTTTTCAGCTCAACATATTATTATTTGGTCTTTCTGAGTGATCAAATCGCTATAATTTTATTTTTCAAAATTGAACAACACGAAAAAAGAATTATCTGATATTTTTGTCAAAAAAAAAACTTGAGTAAAATTAATTAGATATGTTTATTTTTTATGATAAATAGTAGCAAACTTTCAGGCTTTTAAAATTTTCTGTCTGTCAGATAAATGGCCATAGCGCGAGGTTGGCACATTTGGCTCGAGACACGTCAAGTAGAAATTTCCTCGTTGGTCAGACACGTCTCGACGGTTTCCAATTACACGTTATCGGCGATCTGTCTTCCGGAGTGTCTCGGATCCGTCTCAGCGTAATTGCAGTTAGGATAATTGTTTATCGATCAACGATTGCACGAGAGCTCCGAATGATTTTTCTCTCTGCCCTCACATTGAGAAAAAACTATATCGTACAGATCTTATGATAAAATGACAATATTGCACTGATCATTATAGAATTAAACGTATCTATAAGAACCAGGATCAAAGTCCATCATAATTAGCTTGCAAAACTAATATATCTGATCTCGTTAAATTCATTATTAATATTTAGTTCTAAAATAATGAGCAAATAATTGTCACTTTATAGCAAAGATATCTACTATCGTGATTTCCCTCATTGCAAGAAAATCTAAGAGACACTTTTCACAAATTCCACCCAACAACTATAGCGAAAGATTTATAAAACCAACACACATGAGCAAAACATGATTATCTCGCAAAAATAATAATTTATATAAAAGAAGGACTTTCCGAAAACGTACAAACAAAATCGTCGATCTCGCACGTTTTTATTTTAAATTTCTTCGTTCCCTCCGATAATCCTTTCTTGATCGCGAAGGACGGATGGCACGAGAGAAAGAGAAAGAGAGCGTGAAAAAGGAAAGAACGGGGTTTGGGGAAACGCGGTTATAAGTTTTAGGGTCAACGGACGATCGCTCACTGACAGCGGGAAAAGAGAGCGCGGTGAGCGACGATTGAGAGCGCGGAGCCTCGTAGGGTGGCGTGTTTTTCATTGGTGGTAGTTACCGCTCGGTGGTGGTGGTGGAGAGAAGAAACAGCTCGAGAGCTCGTGATGGAAACTCACGCGAGAGCGAGAGAAAACTAAAACGAGCGAGAGAAATAACGAGAGAGAGAGTGAGTAAAAGAGAGAGAGAGAGAGAGAAACGCCGGTTAACCGATATCGTGACGTGGAGGTGGATCTCAGGGATATACGCAAGCTCGAAATTCCCCCACGTACGCGCTCGACGCAACGTGCGTGACGGAAAAGCTACGCGATCCGCACGCACCCACACTTTCCCCCTCCTGACGGCTCTTCCTCCTCCCCGCTCGACTCGCGTTTTATATTTACAGTAAAAAGCCTGAAAATCGAAACGAAATTCAATGATTCCGGGTTCGTTGATTTTCAACCCACCCGTTCTTTTAATTACTCAATCAATTTTTTGATTACTGTATTATTTTTTCAATCACAGCTCAGTCCACAACAATATGTGCTGTTTAAATTTGAAAATTTAAAAGCGTTGCGTGGATACATATTCGTATTTGAATGAAATTTTTATAATTTTTAAAAGATGAAAGAAAGGTGTGTTGAACGTGTATTATGAATGTAATTTAATTTGAGATACAATGAAATACTTTGATAGCGATTGAAATGCAATTTCGTCAATTTCAATTTTCGTCAGTTTCTTTCATTGCTCAATCGATTTTTTTAATTACTCGATCAAGTTCGTTCCAGCCAAGTCTGAACTAAATTTTTTTTTTGAATTTTGTTAATTACATAGCAAGCACACGTCACCTTGGATGACCTTGTATTTCGAGTACGTTATTCTTTAGCCAATTTGCAACAATAACTCTTCTTAATGAACTTTTACTCGCAAACCACTTTGTACGTGAGAAAAACTAAGAAAAAAACTTGTGCTTTTACTGCCATCACCTTAAGATAAAACAAAGATACACCAAAAAGTAATGAATAATTTTATAATATAATAATATAAAAATAAATGTTACATAATATGTTTGAAAAATGTTCAAAAAACATTGTCGAGTACGACGTCGAGTTATTTTGCATACCCATGCAGGAAATAAAAAAGCTTTTTATAAAAGCTTCCCGGATGAGAAATTCAACGAAAAAGATAGCAGCGGTGTAAAAACTGCGTTTGTAGAAAAATCAATTTATTAATCAAGCCCCTCGTCGACGAGAATCGTCGAGTGCACGCGAATGTCCGAGGAATTGACCGTGACAGACAGAGGGTGAGATGCGCTCCCGGGAGGTCATTATCCCAACACCGAATGGCCCTCGAGGGTGCGTACTCCCGTTCGGGGATGCATCGGAGCGGCGATCGATCGTTCATCGACCGTGAAAGTCTTCGAGTGGACAAGAAGTGGAAGAATTAAGGGAAAGGGCCGAAAAGCGACGAAAAAAAAAAAGAAAAGGGAAAACGTCGACCCCCGTTTAGGCTCGAGGTTGATTCGCGATTGTTCCTATGGCAACGTTTGAGGCCGATCGAAGCCAAGGGTTGCTCAGCCCCTCGGCCGTGTCGCTCCTCAAAAGCCGCAGAACGTTATAGATCGAAGGCGCGCGCGCACTGCGATTTCCCGTTTTTTTTTGTTTCGCTCGTCCTCTTCGCTCCCTTCCAATTATTTTTCTTTTTCTTTTTTTTTTGATACTCCGAACTTCGTGTGTGCCAACTTCAGCCGATCCCAGTCCCGATTTTCGTCACGAACCGAATACACGACGAGCCGAGTACGAAACATTCCCTACGGACATTACTCACCTCGTGAATCTTCTCGTGCGTTGCTTTTTTTCGGTATTCTCAATGTTTCTGTGAAAGTGATGGAACTTCCGTTATGATTCTTCGAACACCGGAAGAAAAAACGAAAAAGTACGCAAGGTAAACACGTGTCCCAAAAGTTGAACGATACTTTCAACCTTGTTTCAAATTTTTTCTTTCACGTAAATAGTTATGAATTATTTTCGTCATGCAAGGACATTTTTCATAGCGTTCAACTCATTCAAAATTAGGATGTTCGGACGTTTTTTTAATACTAATTTTTTTAAATTAAAACGTAGGATGGATTTTGAATCACTTACATATCGAGCAGTAATTTAGATATGAATTTAACGCAGATTTCTTTGTTTCAATATTTCCAAAATAAAAATAAAGTGGAAAAATCTTTGGATAATTGATTATTGGGAAGCTTGTCTTATATCGACACAAAAACAAAACTAAAAAATATATTTTCAATATTGTACATATATAGTTGAAGCTTGTAAATTAAAAAAAAATTATCCGGGAAGTATAAAATGTGAGACGAAGCAGGGAGGGAAGAGATTTGAGTAATTTTCATCTGGAATTCGTACGTGTACGATTTAACTTTTGTGGAGAAAGACGAGAGTCAGGAAAGTGACTTTACGTTGAATAGTCGTTAGTGTAATTAAATTGAGTGGTACTTCCGACGTAAACGGGTTTTAGTGGGCGTTCAAAATTTTCTCAGTAACTGTAGCAGTGAGCATAATAAACTGTTTTCCACTCGGTTTGCGGGATAAACAGGTAGATACGTCGCGTAATAGAGTTTTGCACCGAGTGTCTTTTCCCCTCCGATCGTTTTCCCGGACTCACTTTTCGTAATTCGTAATTGCGCTCCCGTTTAATTAAACTCTCATTTTTTTCCTTTTTCTTCCCATTCCAACAATTTGCCAATTACGCGCAATTATTTGCCAATCGATCTGGAAATATGTCAAGAAAAGACTCCCACTTCTTCAGGACTTTATTTATTGATTTTTTTTATTTATTTTTTTAAATCGCTACTCGTTAATTAGGATTAGAAAATTTCGAAGAAGATAATGACGTCGAGGATTTCCTTGGTCGAGCAGAAGAAACTTCAATGGGCCAAGGAGAGAGGTAATTATTCAATTACGTGTAAATATATCCCTCATCGTATATAACGTCCTCATTCCCCAAGAAGAGAAGAAAATTTAATATAAATTCTTCACGCTCGTATGCCATCTTATTAATTCCATTTTCACAAAACGAACATTCTCAACGATTATATAAGAAGGAATTCCAGTAAAAAGACAAATAATATACGAAACGTGTACAAATTTGTTTTTTCAATTTTTGTAAAATAATAACGAACAGAGGAAATAGCACGTTTGAGCGGACACTTGGAGTCCCGAAAAACGTACCAGCAGAACGCAATAAAATCGAATCCTCGGTGAGTTATGTCAAATGAGAATAATAATGGTAGAAAATTTATAGTTAATTAATTGAGATGAGAAAGAATGGAATAATGTGATGCGAAGGAATTATCCGGTAACGAGGTTGTCGAGAGAAACGACCGGGTCATCAAGGAGCAAACCACTTCGCGCGGTCGGAAATTATGGAAGTACCTCGAGTCTGCAGAGCCTTGCTGATCAAAATTCCATTCACACGACCACCAGTCTTCGCACCATCGATTTCTCAACCGGAAGTCTTATTAATCTTTACGAGGGCGCCGATTTTTCGAAAACTAGGCCAAGAAGCCCGAGCCTGCCACCCATTTATACCAGAGAAAATCAGCAAGGGTCCCGTCAGATTCAGGTACAAAAAAAATAACGATTTTTCAAGACTAACGACCGGACGAAGAATATCAAATACGGGAAGACAATAAAAAAAAGACCAATTTTGATTTATATGATTTTTTATAATGGATGGATGGATTCGACGATGGATTGAGTTGAAATTTTTACTAGACATTGCATTTTAATAGAACAATGTTTGTATAGACTTTTTATTGCGAAATTGCAGCGGAAAAGGAACATTTGAAAATATTTGACAAATGTCTGTCTTCAAGACGTGATAAATTTTAAAATATATTAACATAATTCTAGCGCCATTCTCATCATTTTGCAAAAATTTTTCAAAATCACTCCTAATAAAGTTGATTTTATCAAGTGACAGTGAATTTGTCAACGAATTAAGCCAAAAAACTGATTTTTCGATCATTTTTTGAATTTTTCAATATGAATTCTTGAATTATGCCTCGAATAAGAAGCATTTTCGTTATCTACGGGAAATTTCCGATCGAATAAGGTCTTAAAATCGAAATTAAAAAATTCGAAAAATTTTACGAATTTTTGAAGGTATACATACCCCTTTCCATTTTTTCAA
>JAPYYW010000799.1:0-40565 GCA_030522545.1 Cremastinae sp. A BG-2022a
ATTGTCTAAAAATGGCTATTTCATGGTTCAATTGTTCGAAAAATACGTAGACGAAAATTCTAAAAAAAATTGTATTCACGTATTTCATATGGAAGAATACTCTCTCCAAATTTGAACGAATATTCATCATTTCGTTTTATGTAGCCAACCTCCTTAAGTTAGAAAGTAGTTCAAGTTTATCATAAATGAATATAGTTACGAAGGAGAATTTTAGGCAAACTTAAATCGAAAAGTCATAGGGTGCGTAATGAATCATTTGGTTGTACGTAGAGGCTCATTCAGCCATTGATAACACGCTTTCTCGTCGGTAGTCGTCTCATAGTCACATTGAGTGCATCGGTAGCGTAGAAGAGAGACGAGATTCGGTACACCGGAAGTAACGATCCATGGAGCGATGAGCTGGGAGGGAGAAAACGTTGCTTTCATCGTCATATCGCCGCCGTATCACGTACACACGATGAAGCTCTCCAATAAACCGAATCGTTTCTATTCTCATACGTGCGTACGTGATATACGAGAATCAAGAGTTGCACTGCATGATTATTCAACGAATGCTTTACCGATACGTGCATCCACACGCGCACAAGCACGCGTGCGCACCTTTGTAATACTTTGACGTTTGGACACGATGATTTTGACGAGCGCATAGTCCTCTGCCATACCACCCCCCCTCTCTCTATCTGTTTCTCTCTTATTCCCTTGGCTGCAATTAATTCATTTTCAAGTTGTCGATAATTATGGTGATAATTGTGGCAAGTGACGATTACATATATACTGTGAATTGTAATTCCTCAAGGCTGGAATACAAATTTTCCATCACGAATTCGTGATATTTGCATAAATTATGGTGGAAATAGCAAGAATTTCTAGCTGCCGGCGTAAATATATGTTGTGCATTATCCATCGTTTTTTTTTAATCTGGTGGCTGATACTTCAATCATGCTTTTCACTTATTTTCCTCGTTTTCTTTCGAAACTGTTCGAACTATTCTTTCATTACTTGGCGTACTTTTTATTTTAGGAAAAAAGTTTTCAGGAGCTAATGAAATTGTTAAAAAGCCGTGTCTAAAAGTTGAACATTTTTTGAAAACAGTAATTATGTAATGTACTTTGGGAATGAAACTGAGTGCAAAATATTTGTTTTAAAATATGTTTATGTGTGTCTACCACTATGTTGGTCTGTCATTTCGTTTGTATGTTCGCCTATAATGTAAATAATATTGAGGGTACCTTGATAAAGTTTTATATAAATATAGAGGGCAGTAAGGAGAGAGATCTAGAAATTTTTTTATTAATTTACGAAACAAATTTAAAAAAATGTTTAGCACTTTGTTTCTGTGTTGTTAAAATAAAAATTTATGTGTATTATTTTTTAATAAGGTTTAAAGACACAGCATTGTCATGACGCCAAATAAGGAAAGAAAGAAATCTTCATGTCATCAAAGAACTGTCTAGTATATTAACAATAAAGTAAGGAATTTGCTGTAAATTGCGATTTTTTTTGAAATTGATAAATAATCCGACTGGATTTGAGATAAAAAATCATATATTTATTTTTAAATGGCTTTCGATTTATTTTTATGATATTTCATCTCGTAATTTTCGTTTCATTTTTTGTCATTTTTATTTTTAGTTACTGCGACTTAAGAATGGTATGTAGAAAAAATCATAGAGTGTATATCGCACTTGTCGGTTCGATTTTTTGGCAAATGACTGTAAGAAAGGCGTATGTTACATGCGATTTCTCAACTGATGTGTCTATACTTGATATACTGTTCAAAAAGTAGTTTACGTAGTAATTTTAAATGTACGGTGGATATTCGCGTTTGAGCCAATCTCCTTGAGTACGTACCAATAAAGCAAACGTCGAAAAACGCGTAAGCGCTTTGAGCGCTATTTTCATAGCCTTCGAAAACAGTTTGAATCGAGTATGAGCAAGGAGTGGTGATAAAAGTGTGGAATATGATAAACTGTGAATGTATCATGATTGAATAACTAAAAGTGAAAAATAAATAAAAAATAAAAAGTAGTCACCATATATGTTAAGTGAGTGATTAAATTTAATAAACAATTATTTATAGTTCGATTCATAGGTTACCAATGGGGAATAAAGGTAAAAACAGTTTACTTTGAAGCTTCTTAATTTTTTATAATTGATCAAAGAATTCGCTATTAAACTCAAAACTCTTTTTGAGATTTTTCGAAAAAGCGTGACTAAGGGGATTTCGCAGTTGACGGAGAATTTCAGTACGGTCCTTTCTTGTCGATACTGCATCAGATATTACAAAATTTTTCTAAAATCTCCGCTCATGACTGCAAGAAGTCACGATGTGCGATTTCATTTTTTTTTGCATTAGAAACGTCAAAAGTCTTTGTCGATCAAAGAAATGACAAATCATGGAGGGATTTGTATACTTTAACGTCCGTGCGTCAGATGCGTCAAATCATGAAGTTTCACACATAGTCTGTTTAGACTCCATGCGTCAATTTCTGTTTTTTTTGAGAACATGTAAAGTAAATGAAAAAACATTATGTTTTAGTACATTACGTGCATTTTTACATTATGAAAGTTGACTTCACCCTGAAAAAGAGGAATTTTTATAAATTTTCTATACGTATGTGATAATCATTTTAGTTTTTTTTTCTTGTAAGAATTTCTCGTCGTTTTTGGCAACAAAAAATAAATTTTAAAAATAAATTATTTTCTTAACATGACCTTTATTTATTGAAATACATATACGTATCAATAAAATAAGCAAATGAATCTCGATTGATTACAACCTGCAATGACAAAATGAAAATTTATTTTGATATTGTTATTTGCGAATTTTCCACCCTGGCGTAAATAAAATAGTATACGTATCACGGGAAGACAGTAGAACGGATCCCATCATTGATTATGTCACCCGGGCCGAAGGCGAGTTCGAAGGATTTTTTTCTTTAATCACAACTCATTTTACAAAGTTGAAGATGATGAAAATGATCATTTCGAAGTTAACCTCTGCACAATGATCTATTTTAAGTGAACAAGCAGCTTCGGAATGAGTGATTTTATTTTGAAGAAAAGGACGAACGAAAGCGATGATCGGAACAAATGAGAACGCGAGTAAAGATTCGTCGGATGCTGTCGGGTTGAGTGACCATTATTTGGCGAGAAAAAAGGAAATATATGAAATTAAGGATGTGTTTCCAAAGAGAACGAGAGGGAGAGTGAGAGATAGATAGAGGGAGAGATAGAGAGAGAGAAGAGAGAGAGAGAGATAGATACAAATTATACTAGAGAGAGAGAGAGAGAGAGAGAGAGATACAAATTATACTAGAGAGAGAGAGAGAGAGAGAGAACAAAAGAGAATAGAGAACATGGGTAATCTAATTTCTATACCCGAAACGTCAATAACCCCATCGAAGCACCGACGTCGGCGAGATTGGCCGCGTCCGCGTCACCGGTTCGTGGAATCTCTGGACGCGGCTACTACAAAACCCATGTCTATCACTCTATCGATGTGCCTGCTGTTCTCTATGGTGCATTATATGTCTATGGGATATTCCACGCTAAATCGGACACCATTTAGCTTTTGCATTTCCGATTTTTTTGGAAAATTTTTTATGTTTCAGTAGTGGTTGAAAAAGGTATCCATGATTTTATTCAATTTTTTTTATTGAACCGTTTTCCAGATATCGATTTTTGTAAAATTTCGAATTTTTTTTGTAAATGTCCATAACTTTGCGAAAAGTCAAGCACATTCGACATTTTTTTTAAATTTTTGTTCTTTAATGCACTTTCTATAAAAAATATCAAAAAAAACTTTCGAACCGTATCTCTGTAAAATTTTCAAATTTAAAATATTACTTGTTGATTTACAAATAACACGGACTGATCGATTTTCTTATAAATTTTTCATAAGAGTTTTTCGTAAGAACTGTAATCCATTCTAAAATTGTTAAGACTAATTTCATAAAGAGGAAACTATGGGATCTATTTTTTTTCCAATTTTTCAATTTCCATATTTTAGTTATTCGTGTTAAAAAATAAATGTAAATAAGAATCACAAATAATTTTATCAAAGGACTACTCAATAATACCGCAAAAATTATTTACTTTTCCGATGAAGTACCTCAAAAATGTAAAAAATATAAAAATTTTGTAAATCTAAATTTTCATGAAGAAGACTTTGGACTTCAGGTAGTACTACAGAAGAACCGTTATCGAGTAATCGAGCTCAAATTTGGTATACTTTTAATTTGTATGTCTATACATCTCTCTACCAAATTTCAAACCGATTAACTCATACGTTAAAGAGATACGTATTTATTGGCGAAAATCACAATTTTCTGTACTGTCCTATAAGATAATTCTCTATTGCGATCTTTAACTCTAAATATCTTCACTTCTGATGAGTAAAACTTTTTGAAATTTTTTACAGCGCTATAGTATAGTATATATCGAAAAAGTATCTCTCAATTTTTTAAAAAGAATATACGGTTATTTTTTCACAATTTTCATATGTACGTAGTAAGTATAAATCACTTTGGTTGGCCTTGAATTTTAAGTATGTTGTGCTTGAAACAATTCGTAACAATTTTTCTCAATAAACTTAAATTCCAAAATCACATGGTGAGGAGAAAAAACCAACCAAAGTTAGCCTCAAATAAAAGGTATCGATTTTACCGTAGTACTACCTTAAAGCTGAATGGCATTATTTTGCAACTGCTTATGGCAAAGGATCTTGTGATGGAGTAGAGAGAACCTTCAAGAGAATAGCACCACGATCAAGTCTTCAGCTCCCATATGACAAGCAAATTTTAATTCCTCAAGAACTATATGAGTGGGCGATACAACCGAATTCTTTACTAAATATTAACGCTCAATTCTTCTCTAACGAAGGCTATATATAAGCTAAAGATTCATTAGATGAATGACATTTGAGAGCAAAGACAATAACAGGGACACAAAAATGTCATTGTGCCATTCCAGATGTAGAAAAAAAGTTAAGATTTAAAAAATTTTCATCGTGTGTTGAATCTATCATTTTTAAAATATTTAAACATGTAAGAAAATAAATGCTACTTAATAAAAAAACTTATTACTTACTACTACTTTATTTTATTACTACTACTTTATTTTACATATATATGTCTCCGGAAATAAACCCATAAACTAATTGATAATAGCTATGTGTCAAATAATTATTAACAGTAGATACTGAGTATAGTATTTTTTGGCAGTACATTGGCTCTACTCTTCACTTCTCTACTCATGACCTTATTTTTTCGTGTTTCATCTTGAATTTGGCTACTATAAAAAAATTGACTATTTTGGAATACATTTACCCAAAAAAAAAAATTCTCTGCAGTTTAAAAAAGCTTAAAATATAATCTTGAGTAGGCAAGTGAAGAGTAGAGCTAACGTACTGCCATATTTTTTGAAACATTTTTTAACACGGATGACTAAAATGTAGAAATTGAAAAATTAAAAAAAAAATAGATCCATTATGAAATTGGTCTTAATAATTGCAGAATGGGTCACAGTTTCTTATAAAAAATGTACAAGAAAATCGATCACAGTACGTATTTTTTGTAAATCAACAATTTATATTTAAAGTTTGAAAATCTTATAGAGATACGATTCGAATTTTTTTTTGACATTGTTTATAGAAAGTGCGTTTAAAAACAAAAATTAAAAAAAATGTCCAATGTGGTTGACTTTTTACAAGATTATGGACGTTTACAAAAAAAAATCTCGAAATTTTTCCGAAATCGATAACTCGAAAACGGTTCAATAAAAAAAATTGATTAAAATCATGGAGACCTTTTTCAATCAATACTAGAAAATAAGAAATTTTCAAAAAAATCGAAGATGCAAAAGCTAAATGGTGTCCGAGTTGGCATGGAATGCCCCCTGCATACATTTGAATCTTTTGCTTCGTTCCGCTTGTTGCTGCAGCGCTGTTCCCGCTGGTAGCGTATACGTGGTTTGCGCGTGGTCGCCCACCCAATGTAACCGAGTTAGCAAACAACTCGTTTAACCATATCAAAGTCCATTGTTGTCTCTCCATTTTGTATCCTTCTTCGTATATCTATTTTTTGTATATCGCTCTTCGAAGCATTTTTCCTTTCCTCGTTTTTTTGCACGTTCGATCTTCTCGCTGACCTGCCTAGTTCTTTTTTATATGAAGTGTGTTGCCAAAACTGCTGGAGCCAAGCTTTAAGGGGGTAACTCGATCTAGAGGCCGCAAAAAATAGGCTTGTTGCGAATTTTTTTTTCAGAAGCATTACAAAATAAATCAAGATCACAAAAAGAGTGTTTATTATACATATAAGTGACTGTATATATAAAATAATTTTTTTGAAGTGATTAATTTCAAAATAGCGGCTGTGCAGCGTTTTTGACATGACGTTTCTGTTTTTATATAGAGTTCATGGCTGGACAAGTAGCTCTTGTAATTTGAGAATTATAATGAGCTGCCTATTTTTAGTCGATTATATATAATAATAGCTATGGAAGTACGTAGGATTCTTTCGATATATTGATTTTTGGCAAAATGTTAATAACAGATGAACTAAGCAATATAAAAAAACCCTACGTACTTTCATAGACAATTTTTCAAGATATATTTCAAATTTTAAGTGAATCGATAGAAAATTGTCTGAGTTATGTTTCCGGCTAAGTTATGGAGGTATTATCTATACTTAATATTAATCAAATAAGATAGTATTTGACTAATTTTTAAATGTGGCATAAATAAACGACTTTTTAGATTAAATAAATCTTTTTTACCAAATTTTCTCATTTTGAAGTGTAAAATATTGATGTAATGTAGATATAGTTAAAAAGTCATTTTCGATTTACTGTTATGCCGTAGATGCACCAGGTGATACGTTAGTGCGAGAGAGATAGCTGTAAAACGCGATTTGCTCAAACATGCAAATGATTTATATTTCGTCAAAATCAAAAAATCAGCCCATTTTTGCCACTGACCTACGTGGGCTGAACAAATATTCCTATTGACAAATAATTAAAGATGTTTAAATCAAAATTGCGTTTTTCAAGTGACTGTGGGATCTGCGGCATCACCTTAATTTAATTTGGATTCACTCACGTATTGTCATATAAATATTATAACCAAATAATTCAGTGAAAAGTTTGATAGCCCCTATTTTTATGGTGAATAATTAAACTTTACATGCTAATGAATACGTGGGATATTTCAGATTGTGTGAAATTTCACTCTAAATATAATTTTTTTTTTTCGATAAAAGAGCACATGCTAACGGTTTCTCATAAGACTCTGGCTTATATCAAACATATTTTGTCGCTTATTTTTTTATTATTTTTTTTTTATTATTTTCGTTTATTTTATCGATAATGGTACTTAAAATGTAGCTGTCGTAAAATTGGATCAATACTCTACATATATCGTAAAAAAATTTAATAGCAACAATTCTTTTTCGTACTTTCGTTAATACTATCTCAAAAATGCAGTTATGAGATAAACACGTTTTAAATTTTGAGTAGACTCGCCGTGGACCAAGCGGCGGTCATAATCTTGGAACATTATTTTCGAGGCCCTAGAAGACCATTAAAAAAATCGATTTTTCGAAAATTCTAGATTAGCTTACCTCCTTAATAAATCCGAAAAATAATCGTCTCTACAGAAAATCTATTTGACGTCTCATCTTTTTTTATCGCTGTTTTTGTTGGCCCGATACGACCATGCCGTCCCAGCGTCAATCTCTTGTGCATCGTCAATGCTCGTTTGCACCTTTTGGCAAATAGTCGAATTGATTTATCGCAGCCTTTTGACAATTTTCACCGATCTGGCCATTTTCGACGTCGCAGACATAATTTATACATCATAGCTGCAAAATGTGTAACAAATGCAGATAGGTCGGAATCAACAGGCGCTGCGTCAATCTCGATGAAATTTACAATATAATATAGATACAGAGAATAATACTCATAAGGGAATGTATATGTAATGCATTGAATATTGTGCGAGAGGTTGTTTGTTCCACGGAGTATACGCATTCCAGAATTTCCTACCATTCAGCAAAAATAAACGAGGAGAACGAGACTGAGAGATTCCAATTGAAGGTATATACATAATACACGTGTATGGGGCACATAGCTCATTTATATATTCGTGAATTTGCGTATACGGTGCGCGCGGATGATTGAGAGTGTATAGCGGTGCCGAGACCGGAAGTCAGACGCAAAGGAAATGTCGTCGACGTCGTGAAGTCAAGCGACATCGTCGGACAGATGAAACAATGGAGGCTCACGGCATTTCCTTCAGCGATACGATTGTTTCGTTTTACCTTCAGGATTTCTACGTGAAGCAAACAAGGGAAGACAGACTCTGATCCGTATATGTACGCGTTTGTATATATTATACATGTCTATGTATATTTACAGCACTATTTCTCTCTTTTTGAATTACACCCTTGAGATCGGACAATTTTCACATCTCATTTAGTCGAACTGCTCGCTCATCACTCTGCCATACTTCGTCGTGCTGGCCATAGTTGGGCATAGTACGTTAACTTTACACTTCACTTTTCTACTCAAGATCAAATTTTAAGTTAAATTTGGCGTTTTAAAACTGCAGAAGAGTTTTTCTTTTTTGAGTAAATTTATTCTAAAATAATAGTCAATTTTTTTTATAGCAGCCACATTCAAGATGAAATACGAAAAGATAATGTCAAGAGTAGAGAAGTGAAGAGTACAATTAATGTACTGCCCCGTAGTTGTGCTTGCGCTGCTCTTCTCTACGCTCTCTGCAGCACTCTGGAACATGCTTTACGACTTTTCCAAGCCTCTCGCATCCAAAAATCTTACAGCGCTGTTTTTATAGCTATGTAAAATTGTAATCGGAAAATAGACAACGATTTAACAAATTTTCAATCATTTTTCGTAACATAATTTTTCTTTTTATTTTTATCAAGAAATACTTTTTAAGGAACGCGAGCACTATCGAGCTACTTTCTACTGTTGTGCATGGATTAAGTGATTCGCGAATGCGAAAAATTTCTCCACATTTTTCTTTCAGTTATTAAAACGTCGTTTTAACAGTTTTTAACTATTGATGGAATTCTCCTCACTCTGAAGATTCAAGAAAGAGTTGATCACTAATAAAGACTGTAGGGTTGTAAAATTTTTATATATTCGGTAGTAAAACGTCTTTTTCTTTGTTCCCATTGCTTGCCGAATGTGCGATTTAATAATCGGATGAAGGTAAATTTATCTTTTGAAACTTATTTAGATGAGCTCTTTCATAGTCCAATCAATTTTTATCATTTAAAGCCTATCGTCATTATTGGGCAAAGAGCTGACACAAGAATAAGGCTTTTAATGAGGTCTTATTTCTTGATATATAAGAATTATTTTTCGTATGAACTTTCTTCTCAGCCAAAAGTATAAATTATTTATTAATTCTATCTTCAATATAGAAATTAATTATAGATTTAAATAATATAATAATATAGTTGAGCATTTCCTAAATTTAAACGTTATTATTTATGTTACTTTAGACATTTGGTAATTATCTTCTTAAGCTAAAGTAAATAATTACCAAATGTTTCAAAGTTTTCAATAACAAATGCATATATTATTTTACTCATAGAGTGAGGTGTACTTTTCGTAGTGTTTAATTATATTGGAAAAAACTTGTTTGATATTAAAGATTGTGTGATTGTGCTGTTCAACTATTAGGACATAATCTGTATATTTAAAAGTATTAGTGCTTATTTTTTTTATATATATTATTCAAAATTATGATATGAGATAGGTTTCGGATCGTTAAAATGTCGAATAATAATTTAAAAGTAAATAAATAAATAATCTACTAACTAACGTATAAATGACATACCATACTCATTAATTAATTAATGTGTAATTAGTTTTTAGATGCTGTCTGTATACGCACTTTCTGAAAAGCTGTTGTATTTAACTACACAATAAGAATTAATTTGGATAAATGTTTTATCAGTGAGTCCCTACATAATGAGTTCGAGATAATTTTTTATAGGCTTGAGAAAAAGAATCAGCTCTAAAAGCGAGATTTTACATAAAGTTATCATTCTCGAAGTGAGACAAATAATATTATATTTTTTCATGAAATAATGTTATTTATACGGGAAAGCGACAAAAAGATAGTTGTCATTGTGACTTTTTGTTTTCTTTTTGAGTGTTTTGAGCGATCTACGGATTTAATTTCGACGTTTTTTCCTCGAATTTATGATGATAATTTATTTTTTTTACAGGACTCGTCTTGACTTTGCCATGAGAATATATAGCCCGTGAGAAGTGAAGAGAGGAGACGGTAAAAAATGTAGGAAAGAGAACGAAACCGCAAGACATGATGGTTAAAAAAGAAGAGGGCCAAACAAAAGCGAGGTGCGCGAAAAGACGACGAGGGCGGGTATAAAAGTTTTTCTTCTTCACTCGCTACGGGATAACTTTCTTTTTCTTCTTCCTTTTCATTCTCAACGACTCTCCGCTCGCGTCTCTTTCCTTTATTTACTCACTTCTTTCCACACGCTTTTTTTACTTGAAGCGACGCTCTCTTCACTCCTCCAGAGCAGTATATTTTTTGGCCTCCTTCTTGGCGTTTTCTTGACTCTTTGGCAAAACGGTTAACTTTCAAACAGTCGCCCGAAGCATGCAAAGACGAGAAAAAATGAAGGAGACCGGAGGAAAATCCAGAAAACAGGAGACTGTGGATTATTGCCCTGACAAGTCGAAAGCTTCTCGTGTTTTGATAGTCTCAGTTTCGATGAGTTTTTCATTTTTTTCTTCCTTAAATCTCAGATAAATATGCGAGCTTGGTAAAAGTATATAACAATTATTTATTCAGTAAAGCGGGTTGGGATGGGGGAGGGGCGGATTAGACACGTCTGACGTCTGACGTGTCTAATCCTCAAAAAATGCCATCGGTATTTCCACTTAAGAAAGTGAGAACCGTGAAGGATTGATTGATTGATTGATTTCGTTTATTATGCCACGGAGAACCATTGGCAAAATATAAATACAGAATTTGGAGAAATACAAAGTTTTAACAAAGGATACATTGTGAGTAGTTACAGATATAATAGAATTACAAAAATTTTTAACAAAATATAGATTTTGTGAGTACTAACGAGACGCTATATAATGAAAAATAAACTAAAGCAATATAATTTCCTGTGGTAGATAATACCGTATAGGGTAATGAATCAAATTTAAGAGCAAAAGTCGGGTTTTTCCATCACGGTCTAATAAGAAGTTGAGTAGAGAGACTCAACAATTCTTATTCTTAAGGATGTGGGGGTGTGAAAAAAGATGACAATGATATTATCCGGCTGAAAATTTGCTACGGCAAGTCATATCACTGATCCGATCCTGAACAGGATTTTATCGAAACGGTTATGTATATGTTAACGTCATCCGGAACTAAAAATGGCGATGTAGGGCTGCTGTAAGATGACTTGCCGATTCGACAACTCACACAGCTCACTCGATTCGGATTATGATAAATTTACCGGAACATGGATCTAATACAATATCGGCTTTGATATATAATGATCAGGTTACCGGTAACTAAATTTGCCGGAATTTACTCCGATCAGGGACTGATTATTGTTCCGTTCGTTGACCTTAATACGACATATTGTAAAGGCACCGAATACGAACTACGGGGTTTTCGCGTAATAGGGCTTGCCGGGCTTCAATCTAATCATATAATGATAAATTTTCCGATTTTCGCGGCCGTACGGTAATATCGTATTCAGATAATAAACATCAGGCTACCATTTCTTACTAGAAAATACTTTTTTGCAATGTCATCTGAGAAATTTCTAATCAGGCTGCTATTTTCAAATGAAAAATAGAAATCGCGCCATTAAAAAAATATTATCAGAAGAACAAAGTGCATTTTTACAGTGATTCATCTCATCAACATAAAATCAAAATAAAACTCGATCATACTTATGGTGTTTGATACAAATAACGAAATAAAAATTTGTTCAAATTTGGAGAGAATATTATTTTGTATAAAATACGTATTTTTCGAAAAATTTAATCATAAAATAGCATTTATTAGACAATACGGCTATACATTCCGTGTACAAGAACATAACTTTACTACTTGATTAGTCGAAAATGACGAAGACGATTTTTTTCCGAATGGATTTTTTTTAAGTGACAAAGAAAGTTGATTTTAATTTTCAATACTTTTAGTATATAAAACTTCATTTATTTTTGTTCTCCTTAACTCAAACATGGAAAAAATTCATACAATTCTTATATTGTATTTTTCATTTTATTCATGGAAAAAACAATTCATATATTATATTTTTATTTCATTCTGTGTTATTTTGAATGAAATAAATATATTTCACAATTTTTTCAAACATTAAAATCTGTGATAGTGAAAATATTGCAGAATCATATTTCGTTCGATACATTATGATCGAAAGCAAGGTAATATATTTGTTTTTTTTTATAGTAGATTTTGTGCGAAACTGATGTGTCATAAACACGTATTCGTAGAACTATATTTGTATTTCGGAAGAGAATTATACTGAACAGTTTATGTTCTGGGTGCTACTTTAGTTCTCAAAGTATTCTGCTCTGATGAGCTTCCAATTATGCCACTTAAATATATTAAAAGTTAAAAAAGCCATTACTGCTAGTGTATAAGTAATATTTATACAGTAAAAAAATGAAAATGTTACTAGTATCACTTAGCGTTGCATAAAGTACAAATCACGATCGTTGTTGCAAATAATACATATTAGAAGTTCCGCTAAACAGTCAGATAATATAATATGCAGAAAAAATCTGTCACATGCATTCCATAAAATTTATTCCAAGCGTTTTATATTTATCCATAGCAAATGTAATGAAAATGATTCCGTTACAATATTTGTATATATTATTATCGCAAAAAGTGTTGTTGGGGCGATTCTCGATCACTATCACAAAAGTGAAGATGTGGATATTGCTGTTCGAAAAACTTTTTCAATAAAGTGAAAAAATTAGATTATCGAAATGATAAAACTCCTGGACAAGTCATGGGCGAAGCATTACATAATGTACCTGACTCAGTGGACGCTTGGCTCCTTTCGCGAACTACTCCTATAGTCGTACAATAATCGATTTGATTTTATTTATTTATGCCGTGGAATTCCATAGGCAAAAAAAGAAAATTGTGTACAAAAGTACAAAAAAATACAGAAGTAAATTTACAAAACTTATAAAATAAACTTACAAACTAAAGTAAACAGAAAAATGTGCATACAGAGAGAAAATGAGAAATATATATAATATAATATAAGATAATATATCATACGCTTGTCAATAATTTTCCGGCCAAAAATGATTTATAAGCATAAGAGATCATAATTTTTATATATACGAGTGGCCTACAGACTAAAAGAATAAACAAGGGACGTCAACCAACGAGATCAAAAAGATAATTGAAAAAATTAGTTTTAAAGGACGAGTGGTTCGCAAGGGTTTGGATGCGATTCTACGTGATTTGGATGGATAGAGTGCGAACGATGTATTAAAAATTATGTCAAAACAGGAACAATTTATTTTTTATGACAGCAGTGATGATAAAGATTAACGTTTCTTCATTTCTTATACTGCGAAGAAAATTTAGAATTTTTGTCCAAATGTGATCAAAGGGTTAAGCGACAAAAGTTATTTACAAATTATTTTTGACACAGATGAAGCGTTTATTACCAGCATGCAGCCCTCATCGGATTATCATTGATTTTGAACAAAGGTTTTGTAATGATATTTCAAGTTAGCCGCTCTGTCATATCGATTACACGCCGCTCGGTAAATTGTCGCTCGACAAAAATTAATCTTTATTAAGTTACGTATTGTTCTGCGATTCCGTCTGATCCACGCCCACGCAATTTAATAAAAATGAAAATAAAAAATGTGAGTTTACGCAAGACTTTGTGCTTTGAATCTGTGCCATCCTAATCCCCATCACACACGTATTCACTGAACCGGTGAATTAAAAATAATATTAATGATAATACTGCATGTATCGAAGGATGCTTGCGATCAGCATTGAAATCTCACAGAAATTTGCATTACACAAATGATGTCAGGGAGGAATGTGGCTAATACGCGAAATCAAAAAAAGTTGTAAACGCAATGAATATTTGAAACGGGTGTTGTTGCGGAATACAAAGCAAATAAAAAATTGCAGTCCCTACGACATGGTGCACATATAACTTGAGTTTGTGCGCTGTTTAATGACACAAAAAGTTATCTTGTTTTTTACGCTGTTCTATTATTCAATAATTTAATTGAATTAAAATGAATAATACAAATCTACATATACAAATAATAATAATATATAAATAATAAATATACAATACTAAAATAAAATAAATTTATATAAACACGAATAAACATATACTACCCTGTTGTATATTTTTTAATGGTTTTATTTTTCTGCGGATATTTTGTTATCGGATATTCTGTCGCAACACCCTATATTGAATTCAATATTAATGATTAAAAATTTCGGACGATCTAAGCCTGTCAAAATTACTTAGTTCGGAAATAAATATAAGAGTTGTGGCTGCTGTTGGCTGTAAATATACTTGCCTCGAGTCGCTGCTAAAATTCTTGATATCATATGAAAACTAAAATTCCAATCAAAAATGCATCCCGGATGGATTTTGAACGTCTTTGCGAAAAATTCATTTCATTCGAATATTTTTGAATTAAATACCATTGTTTCAATAGAATAATGGTTTTTAATTATTCAAAATAATAATTAATCTTTACAAAAGTCAATGAAAACATAAAATATAATTTCCATAATGTATACGACTATATAGTATAGAATTAAAATCATTAGTATATGGTGAATATTTTATTAATTTTATTTCTTTCAACTAAATTTTTACAATTGTATTTCAAATATGATTTAGTTTGCTCCTACGTTTTTAAATGTTATTTTTTGCATTGCAAAATTCATTTACAGGGCTTATTACCGCCTTTCTTCGAGCTTGATACTTATACTTTTGTACAATAGACTCCTTTCTCAGGCCGAGGCAAATCTTAATTCTTTATAATATATATGTATTTTATTGAATTTGATATGAAAAGGTTCTCGGGGGTTGCGCCCCGAGCCCACGGCGATTCTGTTCTTATGTTTAATTAAACTTGGCGATACCAATGGTAATGAATCAAGATATCTTTCCCCCCTCGTATAGATTTCGATTAATAAAGTACTCAAATATATTATATTCCTTTAATGTTTTTTTTACTTATTTTTCTAGATCGATAAGGAAATTAAACAATCGCACGAAGAAGAAGAAATGAAATAAAATTTGAAAAAAGTAATGAAAAATCAGTGCGAAAATCTTGAATGTACAATTAATAAATATTTTTTTCAAATGCGCAGAAATCGATGTATCTGTCGGAAAGTTTTCTACGTGATTGATTGAGTACGAAGTGAAATAAAACGTGATTGGCAAGGGAGAACGTCGATCGAAGCACACAAAAAAGTTGCATTTCCTCTTTCCACGCCTGTCAAATTTTATTGAGGCTGATAAAAATACTGAGAGACACTGGTCTCGGCACTTATATGCATCGCTTGCAACGTGATTCGCAAGCTTTTTACTTATTTAAAAAAATCATTTATTACTAAAAAAAAATAAAGTTCAATATTCGTCTCTTTTTTTCTTTCATTAAAACAGTAATGTTCAATGAACTTTATCATGAAAAAAATTAAACGTCAAACGAAAATCAATTCGAAAACGTACTGTGATATATTAACATTCATGCATTGGTCCGTGATTGGACATTAACATGCACTGATCGTGATAAACAAAATATCCATAAATCCTCGCTGGAATGATTCCCATACTTGTTTAAATACTGTCTAGTATATTTTATGGTGGCTTGAGCCCTTTTCGCGAGATCAAATAAATGACCATGTTGTGACGGGTCAGTCGCTGCCACTTTTTTTAAACAACATTTATTATAAGGAAGAAAAACCTTTCATGGTTTATATTGATTTAGTTTGGCTTTTACTGCAAGAAAAATCGTTAACAGATTTTTCCTGATTGCTTGCAGTTCGAGGAAGGTAAGCTCGAAATTTTGCGTATTTTATAGTTAGTGCTCATCCTAAATATAGCCGACTTTCTTTTTTTTTGACGAATTTTAGTTTTTAGTTTTTCGTTAAATTATAGGATTAGAGTAATCCCCATAGCCGCCCGATGTGTTCGTACCCTACACCCCCACACCCCCCACCTCCTGTTTTTTTTAAATTCATATTTCGAGTTTATTTTTTCGACTTCCGTGAAATTACTTACTTCCCCTTATTTGGAAGGATAAGAATTGACTGTTGGAGTCGGTAAAGACCGTTTGAGAATTTTCATAATTTTTTCCATAGTTAAAAATTATGAAATTGTCTAGAGTATTTTCTAGAATATATATTGATTGACTTCAGTATACTCGCCCGTATATTTTTATGATCGCATATAGTATATTCTTTCGATTTACAAAATTCAAGAACGTTTCAGAATTCAAAATTGTTTAAAACATTTTCTTTGTATTTCCTTCCCACACAATAAAACTCGAAAATATGAGTAAATATTATATAAACGAATGAAATACACTGCAAATTATTTGAATTAAACACTCTTGGACCCTTTAATACCTATCCCTACTTTTGTTACTCTTTTCCTTAGAATATTATCGAATTATTCTCGAAATTTCGTTTCTCACTGATTTAAAAGGCAACTATGTCAAAAAAATGAATTTAACAAAAATTGTCTACATTTTTTTCAATAAAAAATAAGGTTTTTTTTAAATATTTCGAAGATGGTTGTAGATAAAGCAAAAATGACACAATTTTCGCGCGATTTATTAAGAATATCTTTATTTTTTTCAAAGAAAAAATTAAAAAATTATGATTACGAAGCTGTGTGTGTGTGTTTTCAATTTTAGTTCACTCGTATATCGTTTGCTTTTCACTTTTCGACTATTCCTTACCGTTGCTCAAACGATTCTAAGAGTGACCGTTCATGTTAAATTAATCAAGAGATGCGGCAGTGTCTCGACGTCAAGTAATGAAAGAAGGTGAATGAAGTTCATCCGATCTGAAGCGAGAGACTGACGTGTCTATTATGTGTAAGATCAAGAGACATGGCAGTGGCTTGACGCCAAGTAATGAAAAATTAATTTTGTTCAAATTTTTCAAATCATGTAATAATCAAATTTCACCTTGATTGATCCTGTACTTCGAGCATGTTGTTCCTTATCCAATTTATAACAATTTTTCTTAATGAACTTTACTTGCAAACTACTTTATACGTAAGAAAAATTGAGAAGAAATGTTTTTATTTGTCTGTCACGTCACAACCATGGTTATGCACCGTAATAAAATCATGATCTTTTCGCAAAATAACAAAATGCAAAAACTCATAAGAAACACTTATCTAAATCCATCCACATTTATTATACATATCTTGTGTGCTGTACTATCGAATATATTCGCCTAGCCATGCATATTAAGTTTTTACAGTGATGAAAATATTTTTTCAAAAAGTTCTGAAGAAAATTAAACGTTCTCTTGTCATTTGCCTAATTTTTAATCTAAACTTATAGTCACAAAAAACTTTATTAATTCTTGGTCATTGTATGATCTCCATTCTCTTTTTTATTGGTTTGGCTTATTATTAAACAAAATGATGCATATGCATAATTTAAAAAATCTAAGAAAGTTAAGAACAAAAATACGACGGACTATCCTTTCATTACTTGGCATACTTTTTATTTTAGGAAAAAAACTTTTTGGGAGTTCAATCTTATGCATAACATACACGTCAGTCTCTCGATTGAGATACGACGAACTACATTTGCTTTCTTTCATTACTTGGCATCGAGGCATTGCCATTAATCTTGATATATTCTTTTTTCACGGGATTGTAATCAAACTTCGAGTTCATTGAATTATTTAACAAATCTAGTGCAAACTCTTTGCTGGTTTTTTAAACTGATTTTCTTTATGTGATCTTAAACTTGAAATGGAAAATTCCGCATTTATGAGGTTAATGGATATTTAATCTTTTTTGCAAGATTTATGTGAACATCCATGCATGATGTGTCTCGTTTTATTTATGCAGTTATAGATATAAAATTTGGAAGAGGAAAAGTGTTTATAGTATACGACGTTGAGAAAAGGTTGTTCTTTACGCGTGGAAATGCGAAGGAGTGGCGGCATGTACGAGAGAGTGGATAGGAAGGGGAAAGTGAGAAACCATTTTAGACTCCTCATTGCATTGAATAAATTTTCGTTGGTGGTGAGTGGGCCGTTGGGCTTGCTCGAAATGCAAAATGAGAATATTCCAGCGCTAACGCGGCATTACGCAGAATGACGAGGTAAATTTCAAATTTTACGATTGCAAAGGGTCATGAATTTTTTGAAATTGCATCACATCGCCAGGGAGACAGGAATCTGTAGCAGCCCGCTCTTTCCGTTCTGAGTATACAGATGCGCATGCACAAATGCGACTTCTTTGCTTCGTAAAAAAAAAACCGCAAAACGATCCAGAGTACGCGCGCGTCTGCAGAAAATTTCTGGAGCTCAAAAATGTCTGGTTTCTTGATAACAGCGACCTCGGATTCTGGCCTGATTTTCCTGGTCGCATTTGCTTCTAATGTTCCATATGAAAAGTCCTCTCAAACCCCGACGAGGGAATCGTTTCCAGCTCTACCTTCCCGATAGACACTCTTGCTCTCATATCGTGAAAATTCCTCGCACGTAAGGCCAATTAGGTACAGGCAGGACGTTTTCTAGATGAGATTCATATGTCGGCAGCCATCCGACCTTTTTCCACACAATTATCGTAGTAATAACGGAGGAACGAAATCAGACAATTCCAAACGAGTTGAATCGCGATTTTACGAGATCTATGGAATACGCCTTTAAAAATAATAGCTAATTTGCAATTATTCCAAGTCATCTTTTTATCCAATTGTAAAGTTATATTTTTCTTTCTTCTTTTCCTTATTTCTATAAAACCCATCGAACGACCATTATCATGATTTGTTTTACTATTACGTGTGTGTATAGCTTGATTTTTATAGATTTTTTTTCTTCTCCCTTAAAATACTATTTAAAATAGCAATATTACTATACTGTCTTTTATGGTTTTGAAAGGATCGAATGCAAGATTTGAGAAAACTGGATGACAAGTCTACGCGAGTTACATAACCTCTCCGAATAGGAGACCTTAGAAAAACATTCGCCCAACACGTTGCACCGATACAGTTTTCCACCGGTCGATATCGTGCGCCAATGCTGGACGAATAACGATTTTACGTTGGAATGATTTCCATGGTCCGGCGAATGGCGTTTTGCGTTCCGTCAGCATTGGCTTTGATACCTCGCCTGATCGCAGTGTTAATAATAATATTAATGATAATTATTATCAACAATATCAAAATAACTATTATTAAAGGAAATAAACAATTCAGTAGAATCAAGCATATGTTCATTGAAGAAACTTGAAAGTAAATATTGTGATATCGAAAAAAATCCAACTTACGATTTATTTTTCATGTTTCAACTACTGGATGGATCACTCTACTGGAATGAAAAATGAAATAAAATAAAATCCTGGACCCTATCCTACCTATGGATTAATTTCCCTGTAAAAAGAGGTGTATTGTTTTTCATTAAGTCAATTTATTGGAACAAACTCGCTCAACCCTGAAGAGACAGGGTCGATTTTTTATTCAACTTAGTATTTATTTACTATAGAAATATTATTGAAGTGAAACTTCTTAGGCCGGGGTAACGTCGTTGTTTTGAAACGACAGGAACCTGATACGTAACAAAGCTACTGCAGGGATATGGACGAGTCGAGGATGGGTAGTGTGTGTTAGGCATATATGTATGTCAATGAGTTTATGTATTTTTGAGAATACTCAACGTTAGAGATGTGTGCTAGGGATATACGTTCCCAGGAAAATATTGCCGATACTTACAATCGGGGCAACGCTTGACATAATGTTAATGGCGTTTGAAAAGTTGCTACTCAATGCTGGCCCAACGCTTAGCCAACATAGTCTGACGATATTATAGCCAATAATGCATTAAAGTTTCATCGCCAAGCTAGGCTGGACGCTTAGCTGATCATATTTAACGATCGACGGTCTATATACTTTTTTTTATGCAATTAGCATAATAAGTCACCAACTACTGGCAATTCGTTATCGCTGATATTTTGATTGCTTATATATTGAAGAAAAATATTCAACTTTATTTTTAAAATAAACGTGATTAACAAATAGTAAAACAAATTTTAGTAGCAGGAAATTCTAACAAATCCAATAATACAACAACTCCTCTAACTCTCAAATAATAAATTGAACCATGTGCTGATAATGTGCTTTTTTGTTTGTACAAAATAAAAAAATCATGTATAACTTTTTATTTTTTAAAGTATTCCTTTTAACATGAAAGTCTCTTAAAAATGTATAACTCTTACCCTAAAATTTACTGAAATTTTGTTTTAAACAAAATTAACTTAACTTATTAAAAGTAACTTATTAACTTAACTTAAAATTAACTTATTATTAAAATTTCTCTTGTAAATTTTTCGTTAATCTCTCCATGTCAAAGATATTTGAGGTTACAGTTAATAAAATGAAAAAAATTATTATCTTTGTATCATAAATTACGAACAATAAGTAGTAACCAGAATAAAATAGGCAATACATTTTGTTTTGTAGGAAATTAACTGATCTTCAAAAATGATCACTTGTGTTTAGTCGATTAGATGAAGCGTTAAGAAGATATTCGTATCTAAAATTGAATGTTAAAATTTCAGGTAAATGCATTAAAACCGGTTAATATTGAATTTTAGCTACGAATATCTTTTTAACGCTTCATCTAATCGACTGAGCATGACAGATCATTTTTGAAGATTAGTTAATTTCTTACAAAATAATGTATTGCCTATTTTATTCTGCTTACTACTTAGTGATTTATGTTGTAAAAATATAATGATTTTTTCAATTTTTCCAAATTTAAAAGGTGAGGTTACGTTATTGTAAGAAAAACAATTATATTATAAAAAATAATGAGCACCATATATTATTTTTGTATTTGATTATTTTTATACTATAGGTTAGTTAGAATTAAGAAAAAATATAAAATAAACAGATTTCTTACATAAAATTGCTTATTTTTGTGCCAAAAAGTTCATCTCTTATAAACATTTTCATGTAAGAAAAAAATTAGAGAAAAAAGTAAAAAAAAGTCTATCAGTGAGACTCGATCCAGCGATCTACACGCGTGTATGTATGTCTCTCTCGTAATTTTTCAAAACTAATTTTCTCGAAAATTTCTGCCTATCTGGCCCTATGTCTTTGGGAATTTGCTATTTGGGTCCGTCTCGACCGGATATAAAATAAGTTTGCCCGAAATAACGAAAATGTGAAGGGAAATTTATACCACGAGCGCGAGAGAGAGAGAGGAAAGATTCGGAGAATACAACTCAAAGCTATAAAATATCTACCAATTTGTATCACTGAAGGGAACTCTCGAATCGGCCAAAACCATACTAAAGAAAACTCAAATAATTCGAAAGAAAATAATTAAATGATAAGCCTCACTCGATCAACGGGAGGAGCTTCGCGGAATGAAAACGTGACCCGCAAGCACCCGGAACCCCATTTTTGCCTCAGGAGAAATAACGTGATCCCGCAAATATAAAAAAAAAACTAACATGCCCCAGGCAAAAAAAATACTAATTAATCCGCGCCATGGCCAATTGTGAGAGTTCCCCTTTAGTGGAGAGAAAATAAAAGGTAACAAAAGTCTTGGGGACTTACCGACTCTGCAGCGATGAGGATCCACGAAAGAGAGAGAGAGAGAGAGAGAGAGAGAGAAAGGTAGCTCAGGAACTTGAGGCCGGACTCCGGTGACGAGATGTCCCTCAGAATAAGTCGTCCTCTGGCACAGGCAGCAAGGCAGTTGGAAGATAGTCGAAACACGCTCTCGACGGTAGGCAATCGAAAGCACAATCTTTGTTACACTCTTGCCGGATTCTTCCGAGCTCGTGAAACCATCAGCGAAATAATCTCCGATTTCCCAAAATTCTGAATTATGATTGGGCCGCGCGCTCGAGCGATCTGCGCGTGCCCAATTTTCCGGACCTCTTTTTCCTCTCGCTCTCCGTGACGATCGCTCGTGAAATTTGAATTCGCATCGAGAAGGTCCCGTCTGTCCTTATCGGTGTCTGGTGTGCTCGTGCTCGCAGTTCGGTACGCCCGTCGATCATTCCGAAGACTCGTCTGACTTTACCGGGAAACGGAAGTTTCTCTGACGGTAAAAGGCACCGTCCTTTCAAGCGCGCTCTCGGATACCCTACACGGAGATAAAAAGTCCGAGAAAAATTACCATGCTGTCTCTATAACGCTTGTGCAAACGACATGTATAGGAAATTTTCTGAAAAATCTTGGAAAAATTGGTCCAAGGCGTTAGAATTTTTACCGTGCAGCATGGTAAATTATATTTCCACTTCAAACATTTTTTATAAAAAATATTATGATAAATTTCGATAAAATTTTGAGAACAGTTTAATTGAGTATTTGTCTGCAAAACATAAAATTACCATCGATTATCATTGGATTTGTCAACTATTGATTTGTTTTAACTGCAAATCGAGAATTTACATTCAAAAGTGTGTATTTATTATTACAGCTATCATTCATCAATAATATTAGCACTAGCATGATCGAATAAAAATGGAAATACAAATGCGAAATTACATTGCAAAATAAAAAAGAAATATAAATAAATTACTAGAAATGACTAGATTTGTTTGTTGATATCAATAAAAAAATTATCAACATGTCCTACGGCGTTTTTATAAAAGTAAAAAGTGATTTTTTCATTGGTATCAATAAAAAATATATTAACGTGTCCAGTAATTAAAAGCAATCTAATATTTATATACTGTTACTTTTTAATTTTAAGGTTCATTACTATTTTTTTGAAAATTTTTTGAAAAATGTCCAGAAATCTAAACCAATCAAATATTCATCTACTGACAAAATATTATTTTTAGCTTAGCTACACGATAAACGAATTAAGATGTTTACACATAACTGTGGGAAGACCTATAGTTGGACTCGATATAGATTTTTATATTTGTAAATCAAACCATATAGTTTATATGAATTATTTTCTTGGTATACACAATCAGCCTGAAAACATATCAAAATTGTGAGGGGCTCGTTGAATCTTTGATATAGGAGTAATGAGTGATTTTTCGCATATGTGTGCGTATAATCCGCATTAAAAAAGTGAAGATTTCTAATTTGAATACGCGAAAAGTAGTCCTTCTGGTATACAGAACTTTAGACGCGAAAACGCACGAATTTGCGAGGTTCGCTCGAGATGGTCGAGAATGAAGTAGAAATTGAAGAGAAGGAGAGGGACGCTTAGACGTTCGTTTGCAATCTAACTTCACGAAGACTTTAATTACGGAACACTTGACTGGTATAGCTACACTCTCATACACAAGCATACAGCGTAGAGCGACAGGATTCATTTTGACTCATCCGAGTGTCTAGCGAGAAGAAAAAAAAGAATGGAGTCGTCTTTGTGCCCTTTCGGACTAAAAGTACAAGTAATTAGACGGGTGAGAAAGAAGAACGGGAAGTAAAAGCTAGAATAAAAAAAAGAAAAAAAAATAGGGTGTATCGCCACGGCACGTGTAAATGGGAAGTATGAAAGTTATGTTCTCGCGGATAAACGGTTTAGTCGGGTGCAGAGGAAGGATATACGCGGTGAAATATACTGCCTCGAGTCGGCGGAATGAAAGTCTCTTCCGGCAATGTAAATAGACTATTCCGCGCGCTAGCGCGAAAAAGCCACATATTTCACTTTGCAGCCGAGTCCTCCTCACACCACTATCAATTCACAATTGTGCTTTCGCGGGGAATATTCCTCGATCGCTTTTAAATATCGGAAAAATAAGTCTTCTCCTGCGTGTACCGGCACCCTCTCTTTTCCCCTCACGGTTGATCAATCAATATTTACGGGCCACGCCACACGCACGCAAATCCATAGGTATCGAAGCTTTTTAAACGCTCTCCACTATAGTAAATTCGTCCTCGCCAAAACCTTTTAACGCGTGCAAAATATGCTTTAAGCTTCAGGCCCGTGATATAGTATACACAGAATATCGGCCTACATCCCGGCGCATTTTGTGATGTGCAATATGCACGTGTTGCCATTATTATGGTCTTGGCGTGCGAGAGTTTTATTTATTTGGTATACATATGGACATATTTATATATACGAACGCAAGTTTGGGATTCTCTGGCATTACCGGATGCAGGATTATTCGAGATCAACCGGTCATTTGGCACGATTTTACCAATACAAATCGGTGGTTGAATATTCTCGCTCATATCTTTCACGGTGTTAATTTTTACGAGTTAATCGGCCGCAACCCTTTCGCCGAGCGTCCTTCGCGATCGCCAACCCCTGCTTTCCTATTTAAAGGGCAACAACGCCGACGAGAGAACTTTTAGTTTATATATAGCAAAAAAAACTGGTTGTATTTATATAAAGTTTACGACTTTCGTAATCAGTGCATGGATTAACAAAAATATTGAGCTCTCTTTCTGGCTTTATGTTGAAATCTGATCTTTTTTCGATCGCTACATATATCGTCGCTCGGTTGAAAGAAGGCCTGGCCGTATATTTCGGGTTTTTTCGAAATGAGAGGGAACTGGTACCAATTTCTCTGTTCTCCATTTATATTTGGGATATAAACAAAATACGTAACGCGATACCGATCAAAAGCACCAAGGTATACGTAAAGGCCGATGAAACGATTTTCAGTGGTTTTTTCGTGCTGAGGTCAAATCCGAAAGATTTTTGGCGTGCACAAAATGGCTTGTGCGAGTGTTTCGTTACATTCGAACGTGATTTTTTTTTTTCAAATTTCATGGAGTAATTAGAGAGATAGCTTTTGACAAAATGTACTTTTTCATAATAGAAAATTGATAAAATTTATACACAACTTTGACGATTAAC
Organism: Cremastinae sp. A BG-2022a; assembly: GCA_030522545.1. Classification (NCBI taxonomy): domain Eukaryota; kingdom Metazoa; phylum Arthropoda; class Insecta; order Hymenoptera; family Ichneumonidae; species Cremastinae sp. A BG-2022a. Next base: position 25,085 of record JAPYYW010000799.1, read on the forward strand.
ATTATTTTTATTATTGAAAATAAAAATTCCATTTCTAGTTTCGGCATCAATTAAAGAGAAACTCCAGAGTAAAAATGGTTAATAATGTGTCCTTTGAGTGCTGGTGTAATTAATTATACCCAAAAAAATACAAATTATACATTTTTAAAATTTTTCAGGGTTACCGACAGATATGTTTGCTTTTCTCATTTAAGATTATACCTGTATTTTTTTTTAATTCATCTATTCAAAAGTAATATAAGATTTATCCGCAAGTTATCTGGATAACATTATCCGGTAGATATCTGTCATTGAAGAAACTGGCCATTACAGATTTACTTTTCTTTAAAAAGCGTAGTTCCGATCACTGAGGTATGATCGGCTCCCCGAAAAAACTTTGCTGAGTTTCCTCAATAAAGTAACTCACAATTTTGATCATTACTCACCTCGAGCTTGGTTCCCGTTGGAAATAACGCTGAATCGCAGAATTCGGTCACCGAAGAACCGGGCTCTCTCATGCTGAGTTCGGTCGCGAGGAATTTGCTACCCCTTATATCTCGTTCTTGCTCGTATTCGGTCTAGGAATAATTGCTGATAAAAAATGTCTTATTTATTTTTAAATAATAACAATATTTATCTAGTTATGTAACAGAAGTCTGCCTTCAACGAATATTAAGCAACCTCAAGATCCTAAAAAATGTATAAATTTTCGTGGCAACTCGAAAAAATAGTATTGTATAAAGTCAATGGTATTGTACAAAGCACCGCTCTTCTAATAAAATTTTTTATCATTATACACACGACTGGTATCCTTTTTTCTCTCTCTCACTCTGCGACACCAAAGTATTCGCGATAAATTTGCAAACACGTGGCCATTTTCATAGGATACGTGAGAGTGTATGTTTGCATGCTAGAATAAAAAATTTTCCAGCAGATGGCACGGTGGTTCCCATTACCGCAATCTGGCGAGTCCCTCGAGTCAGACTCCGTTTGCTCCTGCACCAGAAAAGCGAATACAAGCTCCGGCGGATTTACTTAGTGAGACTTATTATCTCACACTTGCGTCCTTTTCGCACCCATTGCAGCAAATCATATTATGCTGTAAGAGAAACCGAAGTACAACTGACCACCCAAAAACTTGTGTAACATTTTTTTCTGTTAAAATATAATGTAAATTGTAAATAAAATTGTTTTAAAAAATAAATTTATTTTGCTTTGAAAAAAATTCTTTGTTTTTACTATAAAATGAATATATTTTGCTTCGGAAAAATTTATTTTATTAATTTAAAATAATAGAATCGAATAATTTGTCGAATTGAATACACTTGTTCAACAAAGTTTAGAAAACCAGCTTCGTAACATTGTCAAGTGTGTATGAGTTCAAAGATACTGTACTATTAAAAAGTACAAAAGTACTCTTTTTTTACTGTAAAAACTTTATGTGCATGGCTCATTTTTATTAGTGGACGAAGATATTATGCATTATATTAGGGTGTGTGGAAACTAAACGATATTTTTTTCGGTTGCATCCAGCAAAAAAAGGTGAATTAAGGTAAAAAATTAAAAATGCTCGAAGGAGAGCTCAAAAAAATTATTTCGAACGACGCATTGCATTTGAATATTTTCCATAAGAATAACACAAGAAAATATTGGCACTTCTAAACGTCGTAGTAAAACTCTTCAGAAAAAAATCTCACAAAAATGTCATTAAGATATTTTGATAGTGAATTGAATTCCTTACAAAAACGTCTTTACGAACAATTAGCTTAAAACAACCGTTCAAGTGGAATCGCTGTCTGAAATTGAATTGATAGAAAAAAAAATTCAAGAGACTGTAGAATTCGAATTTTTTTTTTACGAAAAAAATATTTGAGGTTTTTTGTGGAGAATATTCTGCTCTAACATACAGTTTGCATGGAATCCGTCTTAAAATATTTCTCTAATACAAAAAAGAATCAAATATAATAAATATTAAAAAAAACGACGTGGCAGTACTTTAATTGTACTCTTCACTTCTCTACTCTTGACATTATTTTTTTCGTATTTCATCTAGAATGTGGCTGCTATAAAAAAAATTGACCATTTTGGAATAAATTTACTCAAAAAAAAAATATCCTCTGCAGTTTTAAAATGTCAAATTTAACTTAAAATATGGTCTTGAGTAGAGAGAAGTGAAGAGTAAAGTTAAGGTACTGCCATGAATGTCTCCTCGGATACGAAATGAAATAAATTCGCTTTCTAAAATTTCGCACTAATATCTATGGTTTTGCGCGATATATCACAGAGAAAATTTATCCAGTTTAAAAAAAAAATCAGTGACAGGTAATCCAACAGACGAAGCGAATCGTACACACGTGTCGTTCGCTACATGAGCGTTATCGACTAACCGCTGGCTTTTTTTACTTTTTATCACCACATTTATGGAATACGTATCTACGGAACGAAAAAAAAAGAAAATACACGAAACGAAACGAGAACGTGGAATAAGAATGTATACTATTCGCTTGTCCATGGTTGAGTGTAAGCATCCGGAAATATCTTTCCGGAAAAGGGGAGATGGAGACAACTTCCGGTACGTGGGAAAAAGTGGAATCTGCACGTTACGACCGACGAGGTGTGCTAATGGCTCGGGAAAGGGTCGAGGGAAACGAAAAGGATGCGCTTTGCACGTATACAGAGTAATCTCGGCACGAATTACCATCGAGCGCAACATCTTCCGCGCTCTCGAGTTATAAAAGTCTCGAAAAACGCGTATAGTTCTCGAGCTTCGATTGCCTCTTTCTTTCGATATGAAATAAAATTTCATTCGCTATCTGTGATAAGCGCGCTTTTCTTTTTCCCGATTGTGTATCCTCGTTCGCCGAGATTCAACCCTCCCCCCGCCACCCCCCCCTCTTATTTCTCTCTTGAAGCTAAGAGTAGATTTTCCCTTGTTCGAAATGCATTGAAATTAAATCGATATTCCGCAATTCAATCTTCTAGCCTCATTCGCCGGTTCTCAGGCTTTCGAAAGAATTCATCTCGCTTATTCGCAAAAAATACAATTTTCGTACCTAAGAATAATATAGTATTCGTTTTAGAAACTCAAAAAACTTCCTAGCGCGATAAAATTATTTATCAAGAGACACGGCAGTGTCTCATCGGCGCCAAGTAATTAGAGAGTGAACTTCCTGAAGTTCATCCGATTTGAATCTAGATACTAAAGTATACCTTATGCGTAAGAGATTTAATTTTTTTGAATTTTTTCGACATTCAATCAAAAATATCTCCGAAATGCGATGCGTAATCACAAATCTATTACTCTCTACAAACGATTTTTCATACTTTTGGCGTACTTTTTTACTTTTGAAAAGAATTTTTTAGGAGCTTTTTATTTTTCGTCACCGCATGGATAATAAATTAACGGTTCAAGATGTTATTTACGTGGACTCGAATATTAATTATCGTCTGCATTTATCAACGCGACATTCTTATATCATTATTTTTCGTCCGAAAAGAAAAGGGAAAAAGTGAAAAGAGAACAAAAAAAAACACAATTGTCGAGGAAAATTCCGCTCTTCATATCTTTGGCAGCACTCTGGCTGATAGACAAAGTGTTAATTTTTTTTTCTTGCTCCACACGGGGCAGTCGAACGTCCTTTCATTAATCTCGTTCCACTGACACGCACGGCACCGCGGCGGGTTACCTATGTGTGTAGCAACGCATACGGCTGGACATTAAACGTCTACAGATATATGTACACACGTGTTGGATGAGGAAGAGCTTTTATTTACATAGGTGCATGTGTACACAGATATATATATAGGGTCGGTAGTTGTGTGATGAGGTGACGAGATTGATGGCCAGAGAGAGAGAGAGAGAGAGAGAGAGAGAGAGAGGCTGAAGGGTGGCGCCGAGAGAGTATAGATAGTTGAGGCAGAGCATGGTTTTATTGCTCGATCGTTCGCTCGCTAGCTCGCACGTATCCTGACTCTCTTTTGCGTTCTACCAACCTCGTCCGGCGTGTATACGTTTAGCGAGCGAGGAGAGACCTCTGTATCAGTTCGGACCGTTCAAATCCCGACGTTCCACGCGGAATCCTATCTCTATCGGTTAACACCTCTCCTCTCTCAGCCTAAACCGCCTTTATCCACCCCTTCATCATCCACTCTCATTTATTAAATCTCCTTTGGCTATATATACAAGCCTCTTCCGTTTTCACTATACGTTGTATGCACGCGTGTGCACATGCCTGCCAGAATCGGTAAAACGAATGTTTGCCCTTCTCCCACGCATTCACTTTTTTTTTCTTCTTTCTTTCGAATTTTTCAGAGAACTATCTGTACGTTACTTTATATACTTGAATGGATACGCGGCATTCCACGCCAATTCGGATAGTTCGAAATATTTGCATTTTTCATTTCTTTCAATTTTTTACATTTTTTATATATAAAACATTTTTACATATAAAAAATGTATATATGTAAAAATGTAATGTAAAATTTTGTAAATTTTTAGATTGTTTTGATTACCCGTTCAAAAGATATCGAATTTTCAAAAAAATCGCTCTTTTTCGGTTTCTTGCTCATAATTTCTTTAATAATGGTCCAAATTGCAAATTTTTTTTCAATGCATATATTAATTGCATATGTATTCCGTGATATTTCAAGCAACCAATTATTGAAATAGAACCTCTTATTGATAGTTTTTTTTATATATTGATGATTGTAAGTAGTGAGCAGAATAAAATAGGCGATGCATTGATTTGTAAGAAATTAACTGATCTTCAAAATTGGTCTCTTGTGTTTAGTCGATTAGATGGAGCGTTAAGAAGATATTCGTAGCTAAAGTTCAATATTAACCGGTTTTAATGCATTTTCCTGAAATTTTAACTTTCAACTTTAGATACGAATATACGAATATACGAATATACGAACTCTGTGGTATATATTTCGTCGAATTAATCAATCGAGAAAATTATTAGGTTTTCCCACAAAAATTTAATGAAATGTATGTCAAAAGTTTTCAAAGTACTAAATAAAAATGACAAAATGCGAATGATTTTTATACCCATCAACCTCGCTAGACAACACATACTATCAGATAGTTTCACTACTACTGCACGTAGTGCTTCACCTTATATTATATAGTTAGTTATATTATATTTCTTTCATCTTATTTATTTTTTCCTATTTTGTAATAAAAAAACTGTATTAAGAAAATTTTTTTTTGTAATTTTTTGAATCATTTCCGTGACCAGAATAATTATACTCTTTTAGCGAGTAAAGTATATTTTTTCTCAAATAGAGAGATATTCCTCCTTTTAAATCCGTTTAAAATTTTAAAATCATTCAAATGGTTTTAATGTTATAAATTTATGTATAAAAAAGAGCTATTTAAATTTTTTTCCGATTTTTAGTAGTTAAATGGCTTTTTTATTAATTAAATATAAACGTATTTAATTTTAACTTGCGACGTCTTCTTTGTTATAAAAAAACCAAAAAATCCGCGTAAGTTAAAGTATTTTGCTTGTATATAACTATAGTTTTACAATCAAGTAAACTTTGGGATTTATTTGAATCCCAGTCATGAGTTTGAAGGTGGAAAAACTAATTATGAGTTTAAGAGTTAAAAATGAGTTGTTCATTGACATCGACAGTATAACATAATAATAATTTATATGTATGTATGTGTTGATCGTATCAAGATTTCATAAAATAATAAAAGCTACATACAATATGTATACGAAAGAGATTATATATACGGACTAAATAAATTGTTTATAAAATAAAAAATAAAAATTAAATTCGTGACGCATAAAATCTCATGAAAAAAAAAAATAAAACTGTTAACCTGTGTGAATCCAATTGCCTATAAAAATATGTATATATGATGTATCGAGAGTCTTAATAATTCCTTCAAATTTTGGATTTTACTCATCTCAACCAGCCTCTTTCCATTACCCGAAGAATTTTGACGCCTGCTTAGGCAGATATAGAATGATATATGCATTCGCGTCTAAATAAGCTGGAAGAGTGTCAGAATATAATGCCCGGATGTGTGGAGCGCAGTATAGGATCTAGTATAGGAAGGCTTTCAGTGAGTCTTCTCTCGATTCAGCGGATTCGATTCTATGCTCCTTCTTTCATGGCGAATTTAATCTCTTACCCAGACAGCCCTGATGCACTCTATCACCGGGACTGGTGTAATACGCGCGTATGCCGCCAAGTGTGTTCTCCTATATGCAGTCATCCGCCGTATCTATAAGCCATTCACGTTTCACACTTGCTAGTGCGCGCGCGTGCATCACAGCACGCTTGTGCACGTCCACATGTATACACATACATATGAATATACCTACAAATGGGATGAAACTACTAGCATGGCTCGCGCTTCAATAATACGTCCTGCTTTTTGCGGCCGATCTTCCATTCCGTAACCATAACTCCTCCTTACCTCTATACGGCAAAATCTCCAGACTTACGTGCGAGCGTGTATTGGGTCTATAAAATAATGTGCTCGCTTTCTCTGTAACTATACCCCGTATATGTATATGCATATCTTCGCGCAAATACTATTTATTTATTATGAATTATTATTATATTATTATTGTTATTTATTATTATTATATTTACTATTTATTATCAACATTTTGTGAACTTGGAAAATAAAATAGAATGCTTGATTTTAAATGATATATACAGTACATTTCTTGAAGCTACGAAAAATAATAATTAATTAAAATGATGGTATTATAACATAAAAATATTTTTAAAATATTCGGAATAGGCATACGGAAAATTTCGAATTTTTATTATGTTGCAACATATGTAAATTTAATTCAATTCTAGGCCCCAAAAACACTACTCGCGTATTGTAAACAACGGGGTAAGTAACAAATTACGTAATTGTTGAGGAAAAGTTGATGAAAAATTCTTTGAGACAGTATCTTTCCGAATTTGTGGAAGTTTTTATTGTTATGATAATGAACATTACCATAAACTCGGCTGTCTCAAAGAATCTGTCTTGAAGGATATTTAAAAAAAATTTCTTTCGCGGAAGCAGGTTCTCTAAAGTTTCGTTTAGGTTACAGTAAAAATTTTTTTCAATATGGGAACGTTGCCTGACAATCCACCAAGGCACAATTTGAAATTAAGAGCAAAATTGTAATAACGCCTCGAAATGTATAACTTCCTCTGTTTCTTCCATCCCATCCAAAAATTAAATTTTCAAAATTAATTCCTTCTAAAAGAGATATAAAGAGCTTACTTACTCGAGAGAAGCATCGATGGAGCAGTCCAGCATCTAAGGCGACAGAGAAGGAAAAAGATAATGATTTGGACGGATTGAAAAGGAAGCCACGAATAGATCCGACGTTGTCTTCTCGAATATGCGTCAAATTCTCTTCTTTGCAACCTTCCCAACAAAGAATCAAGTATCCCCCACCAGATCCGGATCTACTCGGAGCCCCAACGTTTCTTCACCGAAAAGAGATGTGTAGATGGATCGCCTGGCCACGTATCCCGCCAAGACCAAAATCGATAAAAAAGATAAAAATTGAACTATAAATTGCTGCTGTTCTAGATTCTTGCTTACTATAACTATTGTAATATAACTTCAATTAGGTTAACTGCATGCTTGGCTATGTCATTAATCATTTTTACACTTCTCACCAAACTCTTTGAAATGTTCATTCCTACATTCAGACGGATTTAGGATTTAAAAATGTGTACTTCTTCTTCTTCTTCGTTTGCTCGCTGTTGCGAGCTGGCACTGCGGTGCTGGCAAGCACCATGAAGGCCAATGTTTGTGTTATTTTATTTTATTTTATTTTATTTTTTTTTAAATTATTGAACAAGACGTCTCGCGTCCCGTGGAGACGGCCACGTCCATGTCAAAATGTGTACTTATTCCAAACCGTTTGAAAAACTGGAGTGATCTTGGCGATATACATGAGACTATGTTCAAATTATATAAGTCATATTATTTATTTCCATGTGTTATAATTTTTCTGAACCTATATAATCAGTGATTATGTTGACAAGTATTGACAAAGATTCAAAAAATTTGATTGATAAATAATTGTATCATATTTCGTCTGTACTTTCATTTTATAATCTTAAATATTGAGAAACTTTCAGTTTTTTAATCGACGAAACATACGTACTGATCATAATTCTAAAAAAACATTACATTTACATCAAAATATTGATCAAAAATGTACTTGATAGATAATATTGATAATTATATAAAAATTGAACTTTGAGTTCGAATATTTTTCGAACTAATAAACTTAGTAAAAAATCGTAAGAGATCTTTTTTGTAGAGCATTCATTCTCTATAAAAATATGTATGGCTCATTTTATATTCATTTGTCCCCGAGTTATAAAATTCTAAAGAATGAAAGAAATTATTCCCGTGTTATTTCCATAAGAAACTTTGGTTGAAATGTGAATTATCTTTGAGTTAATATTAAGAGCTGAAATTTATATGGATTTTTTTTATCAATTTGGAAGTATTTGAGCCCCTGGGAGCAAAGAAATTTGAAAACACTCCTGCTAAGGACCACCCTAATAATTATCTGAAGAATTAAAAAGTGATGTTTTTGTAGTGAAAACTGCGAGATTTGATTTGAAAATTATGGTAATTAAAATTTTTTATGTTTTTATGCTATTCATCATTATTACTTTTATTTATTCATATTACAATATTTATTCTAATTGGATAAAAAAATTATAAAATGCATTTTTGGCACGCATTAATCGTGTATTTTTAAAATAAAATTTTATACTTTGGTAGACACACATGGGTCAGTGGTGTCCACCTACGACTTTGGCTGCTGTCGACTAGACAGGAACTGAAACGAAAGATCGCCATTTGGTACCTGAGTTCTCTCCCCAAGTACAAATTTTTCACATAGGGATACGAACCTTAAATATCGAGTAACCTGCAAGACCTAGCATTTTCTGGAAACGGCTGGACACCACAGACCCATGTGTGCCTATCGGGGATTAACATTATTGATAGCTCAATCAAAGTTTTGTTTTAATGGATATAAGCATTTCTCAATTTTACTAACTTTTGAAATACATATACTGTATGGTAAAAACACGCTGAAAGCGGAGAGAGTATACAAAATAGTTGATTTTATTATAATTTAATTGATTTAATTCTTGTTTTTTAAATTCACCTTTACATTTTTCATTTCACTAAATAATGTCAAGTTTATGGGGCGACTACCTCCGATTTTTTTTAAACTTTAAGAATACATTGCCTGTTACAAAAAAATATCCTGAAAGTTTTAGCCCTTATTGTGCAGCCATTTTGACGCTATGACTTTTTGAATTTTTGAAAAAAATTGTTTTTTTTTCAACTTTTTCATCAATTTCTTTGACGTACAAAACTTTTTTATAAAAATAAAATAAATCAAGTCTGTGAGCTTGACATTATTTGGTGGAATGACTCATATATACTGAATTCATTATATATACATTGTATATATTGTGTATATGTATATCATATATCAAAGAAGCTCGAGGGTGTTAGAAAATTTTCCAGAAGACACCTTTCGCTGATACTATATCCAATGATAATTACGTCATAATTAACTTCTGACTGTGCTAATTGAAGATTAAGATACTTTATACGTTGGAAACTCGAGGGCGAAGGGGAGATGCAGCGGGCTGACAATTCTCTTGGCCAGATTATACATGTATTTATCTCTTGGTAAATTTAATTCTGATGCATCTCTCTTTCTCTCTCTATCTATGTATCGATCCATCAATCTATCTATTTCTCTCTTTACCTCAGCGGGCTATTTTCTTACTCAGATTCGTCACTACATCCGTCACATCTTTGCTCTCTCTCTCTCTCTAAGTATGATACATTTTTATATTTTTATCTCTATTGTATATATTTTGTACAAACCGCGTGCCTAAGGGATTCTTTCTATATTCTGTCTACCTCAGTTACACAAGCTACTTCGCTTATTTCTTGTGTAACTGAGGCGAAATTGCCTTTTCGCTTATCTACTTTCTACTCAAGCTTATATAGGGTTTATTAAAAGCCATAACAGTAACTCTAGCTCGAGAGAGCATATTTTTTAACTATTTTATTACGATTATTATTATTAATCTATGTATTCATCTTTGTATCTATCAATGTATTTTAGTTCTATATGAATGTATTTTAGTATCTATCAATGTATTTTAGTTTTAAGTTTTAGTATTAAGATTTAGTTTCAAGTTTATCTTAAAAATTATAATTTCACATGTTTATAAACAATTTTGCCAAAGGAGGGTTGTTTCATGGCATAATAAATTTATTCATTTATTTATTCATTCCCTTGGAATTCCGCCACACCGCACAGTTCGTTTTTTTTTTGAACTTATTATTTTAAGTTATTGGCTTTTTCTTCTAAAAATCGCTACAGAGTGATTAAACATTGACTCATTCACTTACTCTTTTTAAGTCATCCCTTTCAGTCTACGAGGAACGCTTGATCTTGCTTGAAGCTTTTATTTTGTATCTCGCTCATAATTTTTTTGCTACCTCCCCTTAAACTTAAGGTAGTTCGATTAAGTTAGAGTTCACGTTTAATACCAATTTTTTTGCATTTTATCCAAAAAGCTGGCTTTGCTTTATATGTCCACCAAATTTTAAATCGACTTAACTCGTTATTTGGGCTTAATTAATAAATAATGTAGCATATTACTTTTATAGAGCATAAGATTCAGATGACATGCTATCAAAATTTCAATTTATACGGAAAATTAATCATTCAATGGCCAAAAAACTGGTCACTATAATTGTGAAAAAATTTTGACGGTGTACGGACAAAACGGACCCCAGATTTGGAATCAGCGCGCCAAAATACATAAAGATATGGGGGTCTGGCCAAAAGTACAGACCACTTTTTTTGTGTGCCAGTGTTATTAGATAACTTATTATTAAAATATTATAAATTTGTTTTAATTTATAATATTTTGTTATTAGACAATTTCATTTATCATAGCTTTTATATAATATAATTGTGCGTAAACAAAAATAAATTACGAATGAAAAATATCACTTTGGCAAACTCAACCGAACTACCTTAAGTACACAAATCGCTGTAATTATTTCTGTAATTATTATCATGAACATTATGTACTAGTTTTTTTTTCATCTTGATCCAAAGTACTGCTAGGGCCTAATAAAATGATCCCTATCTATCACTTTCTTCCGTCTCGTCCTCATCGCGCTACTTTTCTCTTTTTCAATTTTTCTCTTTATATGGATGTATGCAATTAAATAGAGAGGACGTCCAGCTTATCCAATGATGAAATCCCTCCCATTCATATATATTTCATCCGCAACCACAATCTCATTCACAATCGAAGCAGTGTGTTTATCGTTCCTCCAATTTATCAATTCGGTGAATTTAATTTTTCTCACTGGCCCCAAATATTAATAATATCGATTTTTCTCTCGTGTCTCGCAGGATCATTTAAAAAATAATTAAATCATTCTAAAAATATTTATCGCGTGAAAGAAATACCTTAAGTATTCTTAATCGCGACTGTCGTCATGAATTTAACATTTTCGATAAAACGAGATTTGTCGGGGAGTTGCAACGATCATTTCGATGATTTCTCGAAACAAAATCTACCTGTACGGACAATGGGTTCGTTAACGCGCACTTTATTGGCTGAAAACGAACATGAAGAATATGGATTGGTGGGAGAAAGATATGAGAAACGAGAATTTACAAAATTAATGTGCACGTTCGTTCGCGTTGCTCGCGCAAAATTCTATCGGGATAATAAATTTTCCATATTCGATTTGCAATCATCGAATCATTCAGTGAACTCGCTGTTTCGCCGTCAAATAAATTAGTGTTTGCTCTTTTTTTTTCAATTCTTTGCAATTGCTCGCTTCAAAAGAGACTTCATCGAATAATTCGAAAACAGGAATCGTGTAATTAAAATTTTGCTGTCACTTTTTCAAGCGAAGAACAAATTTATAAATGAGAGCATGTACATTAAAGCGTCCATTATTTACTAAGTTGATTCTTTTTGCAGTGTCGCCTAAAATTTTAATTTATGCACAAAAAAGATATCCCAGAAATATAAGCCCTTAATATTCATATTGAACCTTGCAACAAAGATATATTTCCCATTTAAATGACATGACATTTAACCACTCTTTACGTTTATTTTGTCTTCTCCGAAAAAAATAAACGTACAGCAATGAAAGACTTTAAATTTTTATAGGAAATTGAACGGGATGTAGAAAAAAGATATCTTGTGATTTTTCGATAAATCCACTTTTTAAAAAGTTATTTAAGGTTAAAGTTGACCGTATAGTGATTTTTCAGTTGTTTTTAATTTGACAGCAAAATTATTATTATTTATATAAAAATGAATTGCTTATTTAAAGAAATATCTGATTTCAGTCGTACTCCAAAAATTATCAAGAAAAAATGCCAATAACTGGAAAATAATATTGGTGGCGGAGGAGGGGGAGGGATTAAACCAACTTGGTAAATAACGGACACCCTAATATACAAGCACATCGCATATACGAAATAATTGATGCGAATCTACTGAATGATTTTGCACAAAAAGGATTATCGTGATTAATTAAAACAAGTTGCTCAATTTCAGGTGCTTCTATTGTGATGTTATCATGAAAATTTTACGCAATTTATTCAAAATTTGTAGAGTTTTTCTTTATTAGCATTATGTTAAAATGTTAAAATGTCGCTTGTAAACGACCGGGGGTCCGGTAATTAGATAATTTAAACATGCACCTAAAAAAGTTTTACAGATGACGTATTATCCGAAGATCAATCATGTAATCATGTAATAATCGAGATATTGGTTTTTGAAAATAAAGACTTTTTAGCATGGGCGTTTCTGCAGATCGTGTTGAATCAACGAAGCTTACTTTAGTTTTTAAAAAATTTAAGAATTTATTTTTCACAATTTTCATACACACTTAGAAAGTACACATGACCTTGAATTAAATTTTGAGTATATCGTTCTTGAATCAATATTGGGATAACTTTTCTTCATTATCTTAAGCTCAAAAATCACGTCGAGCGAAGAAAAAATTATTTTAAAATTGAATTACCTATATACAGTAAGGGGCTTTAATACCAGGATACTTGATGGTTTTCCGATATTTTTCGGCCAAATGGTCCGATTTTTTAATTTCAAAAAAATATATTCGAATAATTTTAATTACCTTTTGAATGAATCTAGATTGCATTGACATGCAAAAATCTTTGCCATGGAAATAATTATTATACGATCGGAATGAATCTAGATTCATTCGAAAGCTAATTAAATTTATTTGAATGTACTTTTTTGAAATTTAAAAATCGTACATTTTGGCCAAAAAATATTTGAAAAATTAAGTGTCTCAATATTAACTGTATAGTAAAATAACTACTTAAGTATTTGACAAATTTCACAATCACTTTTCTCCTAAATTTCGCTATCTCCTAAATTTCGCTATATTTTATATGAGTCATTTCTTGTTAATTCAACGACGTTTTTTCGGTGAACCCCGTCGATCTATTAACATACGAGTAGGAACGCAGCCCCTTTTTACTTTTCAACGTGTTTGAATTAATATTTTTCAATTCTTCTAGACGCATAATGCGCTTTATTCCGATAAATTCATGATGAGCTTCATGTCTTTTTAAAAATAAAATATTTGATCGCAAAATTTCCTGTAGATAACAAAAATATTACTTATACGGGGTGCAATCCAAGATTAATATACAAAAAATTTATAAAACTGATCCAACAGTCAATTTTTTGGCTCATTTAATATGAATTCTTGAATTTCGCCCCGAATAATTAACATTTTCGTTATTTACAGGAAATTTCCGATCGAATAGTCTCTTAAAATCGAAAAAAAATTTCAACAAATTGAGCGAGTCACACTGGGTCTTGTACACCCACGAAAATTTCAATCAGCGACGTCTTACCTTTCTCTTGACGAGATCAGCTTTATTAAGGGTGATTCATAGAGACGATGCGAATCTTCTTAGTTTTTTGCTCAATATGTTCCGTAGGCCTTGCACTTTATTCACCACATTATTCACCATACCATACAAAACTCAATATTTTTTCAATTTTTTTAAAATCAAGTTAAAATCAAGGAATATTAATTTATGATGAAAAATCTAATTATTCGAAGCAAAATTGCTATTAAAAAACTATTCGTGCGAATTTAAAAGACTGCATACTGGAAATTATACTATGTAAAATAAAAGAGCGGGATCGAGATTATTTGCATCAATTGGACAGCACTTTCATCCACGTTGACATTTTTTTGATGTATTCAGAAACGATATTATAAATTTGAAACGCTAAATACTATTCACTATTCGTATGATTGAAAATTATACTGACACTTAATTGAACCTCTCAAATTGCAATTAAATGTTTTTCGGTAATGAACTACCTGGCGAGACCCGACACGTCTTACCCTGACACTTTATATCGGCTTATTGATTCAAAATTCAGCCGAAAATCCAAATAATTACGATCGTTTTCGGTTTTTCACTCGACCTCGACCGATCACCATGGAAACAATGATCGAGGGATTATTGAAAATTTGAAAATTTTTTTCCTCGCTATGCTCGACTAATTTTCTCTCTCTTTTTTTTTTAATGATTACAATCCCCGAATTATTCAGGTATATTTGAAATAAATAGTAGAAAATTGTGTTGCAAGTTTTTCTCACATTATTACATGTACAAGTTAAGTTATAATAAAAGTATAAGCTGAGAAAATTTAACGTGTACGTTATAGAGAACCTCCAGCCTGATTTTCCGAAAATCGAAAATAGGAAGATCATAAAATTTTGTGTGGCAATATCTTTTCGTGTCCTCGACCAGGGATAGGCAGAACACTACTTTTGTGAGAAATGAAAATTTTTCAATAGATAATCGTTATTGCCTCGTTGACGAACTATTTTAACATCAAGGTCATTATTTCCAAAGTAACGCACGTTGAATTTTTTTTCTAATGACTACAGATTAGTCAAAAGTCAATGCGCTCCTCGTAATGCGCTCTATTCCGATGAATCCATTAGAGGCTTCATGTCTTTTAAAATATTAAAACAAGCAACAACGCGGCCGTTTTTTTGACATGTTTAAATTGATATTTTGCCTAGACGTCTACTTCATACAACTTATTCGCATAATGCGCTCTATTCCGATTAATTTCGATTAATTGATCAGAATTGATTCACCTCTTTTTTATATAGGATACATCCGCACCGATATTTTTTTCAAAGTATTTTGTAACGATATTATAAATTTGAAACATTTAACTATTCACTTTTCGTATGATTGAAAATATTTGGAACCGACACTCAATTGATCTTTGTCGAATTATTTCTACGAAATGTTTTTCGATAACGAACTACAGTGGACTCTCTCAATAAGAGCCCAAAAGCCCCCAAGGGGAAGAGTTTTTCTCATAAATCGCATACCCCCACCAGGCGCGCGCTCCGCGCTCA